>CAIGRK010093059.1:0-15102 GCA_903798315.1 Fraxinus greggii
TTGTGTAAGGTGTTATCATTGCATCTATACTTGTATGGCCACCTATGCAGTCTGACTCGAATGTTAAAAGTTTTGTTCTATAGCAATCAAATGTTTGCCCCAGTGGGAGAATGTTTGAATAATTCTATTATGTGGACTTCCATTTGATTGCGAATTTTACGGGTTAGATGTATGGTTTGCAATAATACTATAATTAGGACCAATATGTTAGTGATCACGTGGGCCGTTGTACACCTTACGGGCTATATTATTATAATATGGTAATTTTAAATATGTGGTCCGGAATTATGTAATCCCTAATTAGGGTTAGAATCGGTAATGACCCAACTTCGTGATTCCCTATATAATGGCTAGGTCCCCTTTCCTCTCCATGTGGTTTTGGCTTGCCCCATTGATGGCTGATTATTTTGAAGAGAAAGAAGAGGAAGATCTAGCTGGTAATATTCATACAAAACAATATCTTCCGCATGTATGATATTTAGACCGTCAACTAATTACGTGATTCTTGTTCTTTGCATGATTATTGAATAATTACAACATCTCGATGACATGCAAAGGATGGTAGATGATCCAATTCAATTTGCTAATTTAAATGGGACGATAGACAAGGAAGACGAAGGAGCGTTATACATATATGTATGTACATTCTTTTTAATTGTTATGGGGGTTAGATGTTGATATATGGTGTTGAAACGAGCTAGTAGGAGATAAGGATCTTATGAAGAACAAATTTGAGCAGTATATCCAACATCGAAGTTCTTGGTGGAGATAAATTTGGACTCAGGTTATTTAAGTTACTAATTTACTTTAATTTAAGCATGCTTGCGTAAGCGTAAAAATTCTACTTATATGTAATTTTTACTTTTTCTAAACTTAGCCAAACAAGCTCGTAAAAAGAAGAAGGGAAAAAAAAAAACTCTAGTACAGATAGCATTCATAAACACCACCAATTATAACATATTGTTTTACGCAATGTTTTCAAAATTGACCCTGACATTGGCCTAGAAAAGAAAATGGGTCGAGGATCAAGAGATCGAACCGTGATTCAATGGTTTTAATAAATAAATAACTGAATACCAAAAAAACAAGTTAACTTTCAAATTAATTAATAATAGATATAAAAACATTTCTAATATTTTAGTTTTCATTTCGTCCACTTCTAATGTCAGTAGAAAATGAGATAAACTTCAACAAACGATTTATATATATCATTCGAGTGTGCTATTGAAATAAAATTAAATGAGAAAAATAGACGTGAAATGAAAAAAAGAAATTAAATATTGAAATTCAAGAAAAAAATTATTTTGGGTCCCATACATTATTTCCAAATAAAAATACCACATTATTTCAAAGTAATCCCAACAAAAGTTCGACAATTTTGTCAACAGATAATGAAATTTGCGGGATAGAATCAGAAGAAGATCTACTGCTTGATTTCTGCCACCGACAACACTGCGTATGCTTGCCATCATAATTTTGATTTCAAAGTGACAAAATGTGATTTAGGATCTTTAGTAATATAATTTACGATGTTTTCCCAAAAAATTTAAATTAATGGGCCTTTTACTTTTTAGCAATGGGCCTATGAAGATTTCAATTTTTTTTTTAATTAAGATGCGTTTCGTTGCGAGCAGGAAATTCGTATAGAAAAAAATAAATTCTAAACAATTCAATTATTTAGAACTTATTTATATGAAAATTATTAGTTAAATATATTTGATTGATTTAGTTTTCAAATTAAAAAATATTATACTTGTTCATTTTTGTTGGTAGGTAGATGAGAGAAAAGAGATACATGAGCGAGTGAATAAAATAAAAATCAAATCTCCATAAAGGAAATATTTTCCTTGTTTTCAAGGAAAATATGGTCACGTGACCAAAAGTATGAAAATACTTTTCATAGAAAAATTTGTCAATGAAACGGCGCAAAAGTAAGAAATTAGATTGAAAAACATATTTCCCGTGTAAAATATTGACAATCAAATGCACCCTTAAGTAAGTTAACTCATAAAATCGACGTTGGGTGAATCAGTTTTACGGTTGGACTTGATATTTGTCCAGGTTTTCCCAATCTATACTCGAAGAGGTTTTTAGTATTAATTGAACTAATTGTACCCCAGTTCCTGAATTTTTCAGTTGAACAACATTGGTTTTACACATATGTTGCTGTCTATTTTCATTGTGGCTTTGATCTCATCACTTGTAATATTTGTTATTACTTCGTTGTCCTATCATCACTTGTATTATTCATTGTTACTCAATCACAATTACTACATACATCTTCCTCGTTAAGATCGAGCATCAACACTACCACATTGGATATGAGTTCAGATCTTAAAAGTTTCATCATTAACACTGACTATTGTCACCATCACATTGGATACAAGTTCTGATCTAAAAAAATTCACCACAAACACCGACTATCACTACAACAAAAAGAGCATACTTTCAAGGACCCTAAAATGAGCAAAACCAACGTTATCATCTACGTGGTGGTGTCACAAGTGAAGTTTCCCAACACCAATAAAGACAATGGTGGCAAGAGAAATGGAACTCGGTGATGGAGACGTGGTGGAGCTAAGAGATGTCGGACCTTCAATTGGCATCATCGAACACCAAAAAAATATATGATGAGGGACTCTAAAAAGGATACGGCTTTGCGAAATAAATGGTGGAACACAGTGGTGAAGCAGCGAGGGGTTGGGATTGGGATTGGGATTGGAAAGTCGATCAAATTTTGGGTTTAGAAGATGATGCTGATGATTTTAGGGTTTGGAACTTGAGTGTGAATGGTGGTCAATATATTTTAAGATTTGAATTAAAACAAGTAATTGGGTATTAAATACATTATTTTTAAAATAAAATCAATGTACAACAACAATAAACTTTGAAATTACGAACAAAGTAAAGTCCCTAGTACAATTATCCCATCTTTACATCGAGATAAGATGATCATGTTATTTTTTCTTATAAATAAAAAGTAGATATTATTTTTAAATGAGGATTACTTTCAAAATAACTCTCTCTCTCTCACACACACACACACACTTTCGATCAATAAAATTTTATTTACTTTTAAACATATTTATAACCTATAACGAGCAAAATATGACTATAGCATATACATTCCCATTTGAAAACTAGAAGAAACGGGCATTTTTATTCCGAAACGGGCATTTTTATTCCGAGCCATTTGACTCGAATTAAAATCAAAATGAACCAATGTGTTCAGTTGGATTTCAATTAAAATCCATGTACTATTGAGTTTAAGGTCAAGAAACAAAACAATTTTAGTCCTATTCTCGAATTTAAGTGCATAATTCTAAAATAGAGTTTTGTATAATCTCTAGATTATCTAGGGTACTAGACAGCAGCCATCTTCTTTCACTTGATTAAGATAAGATTTTCACATTTACCATGAGGAGAATCCAGTTGCTGACTCAGGAACAATGTCATGACTAGGAGCATGGACCGCTAGATCTTCGTCATCGATTATGTGCTCTGATGTAGCCCGTGTTTGAGCCTCATTCTTTCTTATTTTTTTCCATTCATTTTTCTGCAGTACTCATTTTCAACTACACATTCTCAAAATAAAATAATATTACACACAAATCTAAAACTTTTTATCACATTTTCACCACACATTCTCTCATCAATCACTATTTAAAAACAATTTCTTCTAAAAAAAAAGGGTAATGCTATATGTACCACTTTTTTACCTAATCTTTTACCTACACTCACAATAGGGTGTGAGAACCACAAGGTAATGATTTTTTTATTCACGCGGGGTCCGCGCACTTGTGAAAGTAGGGCACATTTTCTGTACAAACTTTTCTGTACAAATGGATTTCCCCAAAAAAAAATGAGGGCCAAGCACTATCATAGATTGACAGACATGATATCCCTAGAGTTGTGGTCTCTAGTCTGCTTTTACTATTCTTGTTTTGTATGGAAAATGTTACATTTTTGGAAGTCGGATTTACGATCCTCGCATGTATTCTTGCCTTAAAAAAATAGTGTTTATGTGAGTTTCTATAGGCTATAGATTCTAGAAACTATGGTGATTAAGAAAAAATTTAATAATAAGAAATTTAAGAATAACCACCACCTCGGATTCCAAAATTATCAATAAAAATCTTTCTACATCCATCACATGTAGTTGAATTAACCAAACAAATTTTAAGCCTGGCCCACATTTAATCATGAAAATATTCAAACATAATCCCCCTCCTTGTTCACCATAATTACCATCACTACCCTCCAACCCCTAAGCGAATCACAACGCTTCTTTTCCTCGATTGGACAAAAAAGGTCAAAAGTTTCGTCCGATTCACTATACTACCCCGTGACTGCACAGTCTCCTTAGGGTACACGCTAACACTCCACACAAACACAGGCGGCGCGTCGAATCACCTCCGGGGAGTCCGCCGCTCTACTCCAATCCCCGGTGGCGCAGTCGTATACCAACACCAGTCCTTCCTTTAATCCCCTCTCGCTCCGCCCACTCCTCCTTAGTAAGTCATCTATGCAACCCACTACTTGTATCAGCACCACAGTGTTCCCCACCCCGACGCAGCTGAACCCCACCGTGCTATCCAGCCTCACCTGCGCTGGTAGCGGAGGAGGCTTAATCCTCCGCCACTCCCCAAACTCGCCGGATTTTCTGGACCCGTTGAATTTCCAGAACGAAAGCTCCACTGCATGGCTTGATAGAATGTATAAATGCCCGTTTGCTGCGCAGGCCGCCACCACACAGCCACCGCCGGGAACAGCTCTGCTTCTCAACCACCCACGCGCTTCGACGTCGTATAGATCCATTGAGCTGGCGTACACATGGGCCGCCTCGTTCCCCGCCACGCCAATCTTTAACCCTCCAATTACATAAAACACACCATCAACGGCAGCTCCAATGCATCCGTATCTCCTCCTCGGTGCATGGGACACCACGCGCCACTCATTCTCATCTGGGTCGTATTCCTCCACCGCTTCCGACCGGGCTGTGCCACAAGCAACATAGATTTTCCCAGCCACCTCTGCAGCGGCGAACTTCTTCCTCGGAAAACCCATCCCTGCCTTGGGGACCAAAGTGCCAGTCCACGTGTCACACCGAAGCATCGCCGTTCGGCCAATTATGTATATTTTCCGACCAATTGAAACCAATCTGTAATGTGAAAACAAAGAGAGAACAGATCCATTTTCCAAATGTAAAGGACTGGAAGGGATAAAGGTGGATACTTTCCAAGTGGGTGATTCAAACTGGTGGCTCATGCGGAGGCTGGCGGCGAAAAGGGCGGACCGGGAAATGCAAATGGAGAAGATAGTATTGAATAACAGATTGTGGTGGTGGCGCAAGTGGTGGAAGGAGGGGGAATTGATGAGGTGAGCCCAACGGCGGCAGACAAGAGAGAGGAAAAGGAGGGAAGATTGATCAACTCTACAGAGACATTCTAAGAGAAGGTCATCTGGGAGAGCAGAGATAGCGGTGGCGGTGGCAGTGGCGGCGGATATGGGGGAGGGTTGATGGTGGTTTTGTTGGTTGGGGAAACAAGATTTCATGAGCCATGAAAAGTGTCTAGAGTTGCAGGTGTTGTCTGATGACATGAGGGAATTGTGATGGACTTTTGAAGATTAGCGAGGGGCCTTGAGCCATTATCAGCTAGGCCAACGAAAACAAAGACAAAATGTGGCTACTTAAGGCCATGTTTGGTTAAATATAATAAGTGAATAAAAGTTACTTTTAATTATATTTTTATCTATAATATATATGTTTTAAAAAATATTTCGAGACATCTTGCCAACTACTTAGACCTTGCAACGAAAAATTATTCATATGGGTGGTTTGAGCTCACGATGTAATGAGGAAGTTTGCAACCATCTTTCACGCTTAAGTCAAACATGGTATGGCCGCAGCAATTTGGCATAGTAGCCCGTTTATAGAGTTGGTTCGCTCGGCTACGAGAGAACTATACTCTAGTTCGATTGAGCAATTTAAAGGTCAAAGTGAGGTTAGACCGCTGTAATGTGCGATGTTTCTGTCGATATTTGGGCTTCTTTTGCCCAACAATCTATTCTACTACCGACTAACCAATTGAGAGGATATGATCTATTATTAGAAAAGTTGCGAGGTTTTATCAGCAAACATAGCTTGACTTGGTTACCTCAATATAGGATTCAGATTGTAGTAATGCAGTGGAAGCAGTGCACAATACATACCTAGCTATCATGTGCTAGAAGGTGGGATCGTAAACGTACATTTAGAGGTTGTTGGGCTCTTTTGAGTTCTGCTGCAAGTCAATCCCACATGAAGCAAGTGAAGTTTCTTACACCCCTGGCATCAATAATATTTCTCCAAAATAGCATATTGATAGATAGGCCATCAGGTTGTACCGTAAAGACTTGTTGTTGATAAATGGGCAGTGTGACTACTGTAAAATCTGATGAAACTGAGATAGGTTCACCGGTTCCCTGAAAATCGGCTGGGTTGTCGATTTTTTTAGGCGGGTTTATAGTAATAGGTTTTTCTTGTCTAATCCGCCAGTCTTGAACCCGATTTCTGTTTTACCAGTTGACCCTGTCGAACTAGGTTGGTTTTGATAACATTGATCACTAGATCAAAGAGGCTATAGCCAGGTATAGAGTTAAGCACAACAATCAGTTTTGGAGGATGACTCTCTTTATCTGGAAGTGATGGTTGTCCTTTAGCAAGATGGTTTTGAGCACCTCAAAATGGAAACGATGAGCCTTAAAAAACTGCAAGGTCATGAGCCTTAAAAAATTACAAGGCGATGAGCAGTAACGACAAGTAAGGCGAGAAGAATTAAATCAAATAAGGCGACGAGCCTTAGCGATTTATAAGGCGGAAGGCCTCAACAAAAATACGGTGAAGATCCTCATCAAAAAACAAGGCTAGGAGACTCGGCAAAAATAAGATGCAAGAATAACCTCATCAAAAAACAAGGCTAGGAGACTTGGCAAAAATAAGATGCAAGAATAAGGCAAGGAGCCTTGGTAAATAATCAAGCGAGAAACCTTGATACACAATCCCTTTGGGCGAAATCGTCTAATTGAACACGTACACCTCAAATGTCTACCTTTGAGCCGTTCAATGAAGTACTAACTCTTGTTGACAAAAAATACAATAAAGCCTCAACAATGAATAAATTAACAAGAGAGTAATCTTAACAATATTGTATACGGTCAACAAGCAGACTCCGTCAAGAGATCGACCACATGTATGGCATTAGCCTACTTGGCTAATTCCAGAAAGTAAACTTAATCGACTTGCAGAGTGGAAACATGGTAATCAACAGGATGGATTGCCTTAGTTAAATAGCTAAGGCCAAAAATTAGATTCGATTGATTGACCGAGTGGATAACTGGTCGATAGACTAGATGGATGGCCTTAGCCAAATTGCAAAGGCCGAAAAGAAGATTTTCGTGCTAATTTGGCCAAGAGCAAAAGGTGACTTAGTCGATCGATCGAGTGGAAATCTGGTCGTTTAACGGAATAAAGAGCCTAAACCAAATTGTCAAGACATGCAAAACAATCAGAATTGAAGTTAATAAACTCAATAACGCTATAGGGCCTCATCGCTGTTGTTGTTTAAGTGAAACATTGCTAAATCGAGAAAGAAGAACTACCACTCGTTCAATCGATGGCATGGTGGAGGGAAGGGGGTCATGTGGGTCACTTGACCCCCTGACTTTTGAGGAATTTTGTTTTTACATTTTTGTTTTGGACAAAATCACAATAGGTGCTTGTTTGAACCTCATTTTTGGCTAAAAATGTATTTTCGAAGAGTGGATTGATGGAGAATGTGTTGTTAAAAAATAAGGAAAAGTTTTAGGTTTGTGTGTAATATTATTTTATTGAAGAATATGTTGTTGAAAAGAAGAGAAAATTTTTTTTTTCGATCCACTCTCTCGCGACTCTCTCCCTCACCCCTGTTACCAAAACTCTAACCCTATTAGTTTTTCAAAAATTATCTATAATTTTTTCATAAATTACCACATCTACTATAAATATTCACTTCCCAATTAAATTTCCAAATATTTAGAACCTAAAATTATATATTTTTTAACCAACTTACTATAGCACTGATGCAAAGTGACTGTCATTGTGATACCATCGACTTCATTTCCCACTGTAATTCTGGCGCCACCTTTACTCACGGACCTTTAGACCCAATCAATTTAAGTTATTTTACCTTGGAAAATTGAAAGGGAATCAATCACGAGGCAGACAACAATATAATTTCATTTTTTCAAAAACAAAATTCAATTTGATAGAGAAAGTGGGTTTGAATTATATTTATAGTTTATTTTTATTTGTCCGATTTATGTTCATGAATGATTTTTAATTTATGCATATTGAATTGTATCAAAAATGATTAGGAATGATTCATGTTATTTGGAATGATTTTTTAATTGTGTATATAAAATGAGATTGAAATGATTCTGTCCAATTTGACTTATATTTATTGTATTGTATTTATTTGAATGATTTTTTTCCTTCTGATTACTTGAATTGATTGTTTGTATAAGTTATGGACAAATTCTTTAAACGCAAATACGTATTTTTCTGTGCTGAGTAAAATATTAATGAAAGTAATGTTCGAGATAAAATGGATGAAAATGATGTTGGAGATGAAATGGATGGCGGATTTGGTGATGAAATGGATGTTGGGATGAAACTGATTAAACTAATCTTGGAGATGTTCTGATTGAAACTAATATCAAGGATGCTATGAATGAAACTGCGTAGAGAACAATTGTAATAAAACATCAAATAGTTTTGTTTTTTACAATTTTTTTGTAAGTTTAATTGTGTCCCCTAATAAAAAAATGTCTGTGTGCATCACCGATCAACAGAGTGCATAAAACCATTAGCTAGATTGACCTAGTGGTTCTTTGTCATGGCCATTTTTGGCTTAGACTATTAACCTACTAGGTCGATCTACCTATTAGGTTGAAAATTGATAGACTAATAAAAAATGGTTGAGGCAAAACAACTAGGTCGATCGGCCTTGTAGGTTGAAAATTGATAGTCTAATCCAAAAAAGGCTAAGATAATATCCCTTGGCCAAAATTGGCCAAAGCAAATCTCATTTAGCAATATTTGACAAATACAATAGTCACTTGGTCAATCAACTAAGTGTCACCCAACGAGCCTTGATCAAATCGGTTAAGGCAACTGTGATTTAGTCAAAATTGGCCAAAACAACTGTCACTTGGTTGATCAATCGAGTGTCACCCTTCGACCTTGGCCAAAATTGGCTGAAACAACTGTCACTTGAGCAAAATTGGCCAATGCAATTGTCACTTAGTCTATCGAAAACGAGCTTAGCTAAAATAGTATGATTGAACTCATAAAAGGCTAGGATAAAACCATAAGTTGAAACAAGATAACATAGAGTATAGGGGATTGACAAATGTGCATGAAATAAAATGCAGATGTAAAATGCTTCTGGCAATATAAATTTGTGCAAATTGACAAGATTTTTCATGTTAATAAAATGGCATCGCTCCTCAACAAAAAAATCGCTAAGGAGTAAGAGGTTTGTGATACTATTCGCGCGGAAAAAACCAACCAAATATTAGATATCATTGGAGAAAATTTAAAGGCAAAAAACCTTCAACAAATAATGAGGCAACACGTCTTCTTCAATTTAAATACATGTACATTCTTCAATCTCAAAAAATGCTAATGATAGATCCAATCGTTGCATTGTATTCTTTTCACTTTAACCCTTAAATTGACAAACACCATTACAAGTTTACTCCCTTCTTTACACGTTCTCCTCTTGGTAGGAAAATTGCTCTTTCAAAAGTGTGTATCAGTGGTAGTTTGGGAGTAGAAAAAAGGCCTGCAACCATTAGGTGATGGACAGTCAAAAAAATCCATAAATACATCTCATAAACGATCGATAAAGTAGTTAACAGGTCCCACAGAGTTTGAATGGAAAATGAGGCTTTTTGCAACAATCGAACTCAAACACGTTTGATTTCTACGAAAGGACGGGAGAGCTCGTACACACTCACTAGGCTATGATATGGACACGCCTCTAACCACAATTGCTATCAATAAAGATCTCATGTACTAGGTATAAAGAGGTTACACTCGAATTTTACACATTTACATACAAAAAATACTCTCTTATCTTATTCTCTTATTAGTTTTCACTTGGACACGGAATAAAAATCTCATAATTTTTTTGCAAACTTTAGCCGTCAACGCAGTTGTTAGTAGAGGAAGAGTGGTATCACAAGTACCATATGTATGCCTCGTTTTTTTTTTTTTTTTTTTGTCCTAATGAAAGTTTGATTT
This sequence comes from Fraxinus greggii, assembly GCA_903798315.1. Lineage (NCBI taxonomy): Eukaryota > Viridiplantae > Streptophyta > Magnoliopsida > Lamiales > Oleaceae > Fraxinus > Fraxinus greggii. The sequence continues at coordinate 10,328 of CAIGRK010093059.1, forward strand.
AAATTAAAATTTAAAACGACCATTAAAATTTGCTAATTAAAAAATTATAAAAAAGGAAAAAAGAAAAAAAAAAAATCCAAATCTTTAATTCACGTGTTTTTAAAGCTGATGTCTATTCTCCAGATTTCCCCTCTTTCGCTTCGGACAGGCCACTGCCTTGCGCCGTCGTTGACCACCACCGCCAGCTACCGGTAACTTCCATCACCGGTTTCTCTTTGATCTGTACATGTTGTTTTTATTCTTTCAATTTAAAAAAAAAAATAAAGGTCGTTTTCCACTCAATCTTAAACCCTTATTCCGAATTCCCTTCTTTTCGTAGTAATAATTCGCGAAAAGTTTTAATTTTTATTTCCTCGTTCTCTATTTAAACCGTAATTCCACGCTAGAGAAATTGAAATACGAAAGGATTTAGGAGAGGAGTAAAGAATGGCAATAGCAGCACCAGAGCAGCTAAATATAAGCGAAGTGCCAACATGGGGTTCACGAGGTGTCGACTGCTTCGAGAAATTGGAGCAGATCGGTGAAGGAACTTATGGGTATTCTGTTATTTCCTTTCAATTTGCTTTCAAGATTTTGCCCCCCTTCATGTGGATCTGAATTTTGTTTTTAATTTATTCGTTATTTTTCCTTATAAATTCGTGTTTGTAGGCAAGTTTACATGGCTAGAGAGATCAAAACAGGGGAAATTGTTGCTTTGAAGAAAATTCGAATGGACAATGAAAGAGAGGGGGTATGATTGTATATCTGCATAACATCCACATTCTATTAATTTCTATGTTAAGGATATGGAAGTAAATCAATGATTGTTGAAGCAACTTGTGAATTTCATTTCCTTACTACTAGTTTGTGCTTGCAGTTCCCTATAACTGCCATACGCGAAATTAAAATCCTCAAGAAGCTGCACCACGAAAATGTAATCAAGTTGAAAGAGATTGTAACTTCTCCTGGTAATTTTTGAGGGCACTTCTGCTTTCCGTGCTTCGGTATTTTATATTGTCATTTTATTTTCAAAATGTTTATTCTATTGTATTCGTGTAATCACATCTTAAGTTTTTGAATTTATCCAGGTCCTGAGAAGGATGAGCAAGGTCCACCAGGTAAGAAACTGATATGCAGATTTCTTATCTCTAAAGTTTTGTTTTTCTTGACCACATTCTATTCTCTTGCTGAATCAGTATTATTATTTATGTTCTTTAAAACCTTCTTGATTAATCTCATTAACACTTTGGGTTGATTTCTTGCGCTGTGTTCTCTTTTGGTCTCACAGATGGTAACAAGTACAGAGGTGGAATTTACATGGTTTTTGAATACATGGACCATGATTTGACTGGTCTAGCCGATCGTCCTGGAATGAGATTTTCAGTGGCACAAATAAAGGTACGACAGTTAGTGTGAAGATTCAAGATTATTTAATCGCTGAATGTCAGATGCTTCTGGTGGAAAAGAAGAGTGACAATCAGATAATTGATTTTCATGTTCTTTCTTTTCTTTAGTGCTATATGAGACAGCTTTTGACAGGGCTTCACTACTGTCATGTAAATCAAGTACTTCACCGTGATATTAAAGGTTTAATTTCAAAACAAGCATCCAGCATTAGTTTTTCATCCATTTTATGAGGCTAACATTTGGTGTACTCAAATTTTGCTTGCAGGTTCTAATCTTTTAATAGACAATGAAGGAAACTTGAAGCTCGCAGATTTTGGTCTTGCCCGGTCGTTCTCAAGTGATCACAATGCTAATCTTACAAACCGTGTAATAACTTTATGGTATAGGTAAGCTTCACAAGAGACAATGTTTCATCTTAAATTAGACAGAATTAGTTTCTCAGCTAATTGGATCTCTCTTGAATGTTTTTAATCTCCTAGGATTCTGTTGATAATCGTGACTTAAAATTTGTAGGCCACCAGAGTTGCTCCTCGGTACCACAAAGTATGGTCCAGCTGTTGACATGTGGTCAGTTGGTTGCATCTTTGCTGAACTTCTACATGGGAAACCAATCTTTCCAGGGAAAGATGAGGTAGCTGAGTTTTACTATTGGTTAAGACTCTAGAGTAAACTTTGTAAAAAAGGTCAGAATTCTTGATTCCATTGATAGAATAATCGAGAGATTATATTTCTCTCGGTCCTTGGATATCCTAAATCTAATAGTAGGAAGAACCAAACTTCTAGGTCACATTAATTAAAGAACTCCTACATCACGAAGAATTTGATTAAACTTATAATACATAACCCTATCCTAATTGAACAAGGACTCCAAGAGCGCAGATATAGAACACCAGGTCATTAATTGTTTTGAACATAAAATAAATGCTAGAATGTGTAGAATTATAGAAATTTCTTTGATGCACCTAGTTGATAAATTATCAAATTGTTTCGATTTGCCAAAAGTTCCATGCTGGAGTGCCATGATGATAACTAATTAAGTTGCAAAATTGTCACTACACTGGATATGAGTTCATAGAAAATTGCAAACCAGCTTGGGTAACTGAAAACAATTAAAATAAGACTCAAAATGGATAGGTCCCATGTTTATTAGTATTGAGTAATACTGTAATAGTAAGAGGCATTGATGGGGATTTCTCAGTTCAGGCCGAAGAAGCAATTCCACCTTTTTTAAAAAAATAAATCAAACTGACAACAATATTTTCTGTACCCGAAGACCCACAAGAGTACCTTCCACTTCTAATAGGCTATCTACTAGATCAGTATTGCTCTCGATGAGGAAATGATCCCAATTTTCTCTTCATGTCTGGATAGAGACAATTTTTGTGTATATTAAAATATTACCATAATTGCCATGATATGCTATATGCGTGTGACTTTCCTAGATTTTCTATTTCTTTTTGGTTAATATGTCAATAGTTTTTTCAATTTTTTGGGTCATCTATTCCTACTGTGCTATTTTAGTTATTTTGTTGTTTTTGTTTATAGCCAGAGCAATTGAATAAAATTTTTGAGCTCTGTGGGCCTCCGAACGAGGATATTTGGCCTGGGGTCTCAAAGATACCTTGGTACAACAATTTGAAACCGTCAAAGCCAATGAAAAGACGCCTTAGAGAGGTTTACAGACAGTAAGTAATAAATGTGTCGATTCTCATGTCTGTTGAGTTGATTGATTTTGTATCCTAATTTAAATTAATTTGACGTATATATCTGCTAATTATAGCTTTGACCGGCATGCGTTGGATTTACTCGACAAAATGCTGACTCTTGACCCATCTCAGGTACCATCTCATATAAGTTTTACCTTTCTCTTGAACTTTGTTCATAGGTTTTTACCTCTTTGTGCAATACTTTCTCAAGATATTGGCACTTTCAACATATTAATGTAGTAGATATGTGCATATAGAATTTGTAGCTCCTGACATTATGCCTTCTCATAATTGACTAATTGATTATTAATCTTGTTAACTTTATTATTCTTTTTTAATATTCTGAAGCTGCGAAGGATGTTCTTGATGCCGATTATTTCTCAGTATCACGTATAGTATTTCTCAGTATCACGTATGGAATTTGTTGCTGACATGACGTTATACTGTTCCATGATTGGCTAATTGATTGTCATGAAACTTGTGTTGTTCATTAACCTTTATTAAGGTTTTTCTTACTATTTTATTCTACTTCCATTCTGAAGAGAATATCAGCGAAGGATGCTCTGGATGCTGAGTATTTCTGGACAGACCCATTACCGTGCGATCCCAAGAGGTTTAAACCTCTGAACCCTTTCTGTGTCCTTATTTATTCTAAAGCAGTTATTCTATTTTGGGTAATGAAGAACTCGTTCCTTATTTAAATTTGTGATGATCTTGACTATCATTTTTGTCATAAATGTTCTTTCTGAACAAAATTCTAATTGTGTATCATTAGCGCCTTACCCTTTTCACTGGAATTGTCGCTCTTAGTTTACCGAAATATGAATCTTCACACGAGTTCCAGACAAAGAAAAAACGTCAGCAGCAGCGCCAACATGAAGAAAATGCAAAACGCCAGAAACTACAACACCACCAACAGCATTCTCGCCTTCCACCAACTCAGCAGTCTGGACATGCACATGCTCAGATGCGCCCGGGTCCGAATGCACCAATGCATGGGTCACAACCTCAGGTAGTTGGAGGACCGAGCCATCATTATGGAAAGCCACGGGGACCTTCACAAGGACCCGGCAGATACCCTCCTGGTGGAAATCCTTCTGGAGGATACAACCACCCAAATCGTGGTCAAGGTGGAGGTTATGGTAATGGTCCGTATCCACCTCAAGGACGGGGACCTCCATATGGTTCAAGCGGCATCCCGGGTGCTGGTCCTCGAGGAGGTGGAGGTGGTGGCTATGGCTCCGGAGGTCCAAATTATCCCCATGGTGGTCAATATGGGGCTTCTGGAACTGGACGTGGCTCAAACATGGTGTCTGGGAACCGGAATCAACAATATAATTGGCAGCAATGACATGCATCCGTACGAATGGCTTTGTGCTGAGATTCAATAATGATATTTGTGTACTCTTTTCAATCACAGTGGATTGTTGTACTCACCGGCAGATGGTCATTGACGGGGGTGGGCTGCCGAGTGTTATCTGTAAAACGTAATTATATAAGGACATTGTTGGAGTGGACATAAGAATGCATCATAGACGTTATTTTAGTGCATTATTATTTTGGACAAAATATGCATAATTGCTTACATATGAAATGTGTTGGTTTTGTAACGAAATTTCGTAGTGGGAGTTCTTTGGAGCTTATTATTTTAAGCACTGATTCAGATCTTAACCAAATTATATG
>CAIGRK010093144.1:0-12571 GCA_903798315.1 Fraxinus greggii
ATCTTTCATACCAAGCTCTAGGAGTTTGCCTTAAGTCATAAAGAGCTTTTCTGATTTTAAAAACATAATTCGGGTACTTATGATTTTGAAAATATTGGGTTGCTCATCAAAAACTTCTTCTTATATAAAGCCATTTAGATGCACTTTTAACATCTATTTGATAGAGAGTGAGTCCTCTATGGCAAACAAATGCAAGAAGTATGCGAATAGATTCTAATCTAGCCTTGTTATACACAATCGTCCCGTAATCATCTTGTTTATTTCTAAAAATCAATTTTGTACCAATGACAGTTTGATCATTTACTCTAGAGACTAAATCACAAACACGATTATTTTCGAATTGATTTATTTCTTCTTGCATAGCTAGAATCCCAAATGCATCAAACCTGACTTCTTTATAGTTCTTGGGTTCAAATTGCGAAAAAATGCACAACGATTCAAAAGATTCCTAGTAGAAGCTCTAATTGTTATACACTTGGATGGATCTCCAATAATAAGTTCTTTTGGATGAGAATGAACAATCTCCATTCCTTAGGTGAAGTAGGATCATTTTGTACTTCAGAGATCCTATTCCACTTTGTCCATCATTTTCTTTTTGCTCTTGCTGATATTTAGGATTTTTTTTTGTTTTGATCTTCGATGTCCATTTGCTTGAAAGGAATATCCAACCTTACACCAATAATAATACATTTCTCTTGATCAAAATGATTAGTTTCTCAAAATTGACATGTGTGGATTCTTCAATGACTAAAATTTTTTTGTTAAAGACTCTATAAGCTTTGCTAGTCGATGAATATCCTACGAAGATTTCAATTTCGGATTTTGAATCAAATTTGCCCAAATTTTCTTTGTGTTTAAAATTAAATATTTGCAACCAAATACTTTGAAATAACTGATATTTAGAATTCTATTTTTTCAAAGCTCATAGAGAGTTTTTCCTTTTTTCTTTCAACTACAATTGTATTTACAATGTAGCAAGAGGTGTTCACGGCTTCGGTCCAAATGTGTTTTGGGATGCTATTTTCATTAAGTATGGTCCTAGTCATTTCTTGGAATATACTATTCTTCATTTCAATTATTTCATTTTGTTGAGGGGTTCTAGGAGTCAAGAAATTATGTTCATATCCATTTTTATTGCAAAAATTATCAAATGTGTTGTTATCAAATTCTCCACCACTTCTAATAGTTGTAATAGTATTTTTTTTTTTTTGGGAACCTTTTTACAAAATTGTTTAAATATATTCAAAGCTGTATCTTTCAAATTCAAAAATAGGATCCAAGTGAATCTAGAAAAGTCGTAGACAATGACGAATGCATATTGTTTACCACTTAATCTAATGGTTCTATCCAGTCCAAAAAAATCCACGTGGAGGAGTTGTAAATGTTTTGTAATCGAAGAATATTGCTTAAGTTTGAAAGAACTCTTTACTTATTTTCCAAATTGACATGCATCGTAAATTTTATCCTTTTTAAATTTCAATTTTGGCAATCCGTCAACAAAACAATTTTAAAATTTTTGAAAGTAAGTTCATACTAACATAGCCTAATCTTCTATGCCACAACCCAGTATATATCGACTTTCAAACTATATAAACATTTTTCATCATTTTCAAATTCAATATTTATAACATAGACACCTTTAATTCGGCTTCCTATAAATATCACATCTTTTGATGTAGCATCCACAATAAGGCAATCAGAATAATCAAATTTAATATAATAATATTTATCACATAATTGTCTAATATTTAGCAAGTTATGTTTGATGTTATCTACTAATAAAACATTTTCAATAGAAGAAGATGAGTGATTACCAATGTTTCCGATGTCAATGATCTTTCCTTTGGCATTATTTCCAAAAGTGAGATGACATACATCCTTGTTAAGATTTGACAATAGAGATTGATCTCAAGTCATGTGCTTTGAGCATCTACTATCCAAAAATTATTTACTCGGTATTTTCTTTGGTACCTACAAAAATGATTCAATTTTTAAGTTTTGGTACACATATAACTTTGGGTCCTTGGTAGTTAGCTTTAATAGACTCTTGAACCCACTTGTTTTTTTCTTTCAAAGTGTAGCCTCTTTTTAATTATACAATTAAAAGCAAAATGTCTATTTTTATTATAGAAACTACATGTAGTATTTGGAAGAGATGAGTTGGATACTTTAACGAATAAATTTTTGAGAGATTTTTGTTTTAAGAAAGGTTTATATCAAATTCCTCCTTTGTCAAAAATACATTTTTGTTCAACAAGTATTAAATCAATTTTTTTTTTTGCCTTGAGTGAACTTGTAAATAATCTTAATCAAATTTTGAACTTTTTCTTTTAAAGATGAATTCTCTTTAATTAGAGAATTGTAATCAACATTTTTCTTTTTTAAGATCTTTTTGAGTTTCTAAAATTTTCTTAACTTCATTTTTCAATAAAGAATGTTTCTTTTTAAAATGAAGTGATTTAAAGCAAAATTTTCAAATTCCTCAAGAATCTCATCATAGGAAGTAGATAAAGCATCATATGACCATTTTCATTAGAAGTTATCTCATCTTTGATTGCTATGAAGCACATATTTGCAACGTCCTTTTGACTTTCAATTTCATTACTATCTTCATTGTCACTTTCATCCCATGTCACTTGGAGTGCTTTCTTTATTATGAATCTTTTCTTATTCGAGCACTCAGTTCTCTTATGATCGGATTTGTCACATTCGTAGCAATTGATCTTTTTGCTTTTCTTTTCGCCCTTTTCCTTTCTCTCTCGAAATCACTGATTAGTGCGAAAATTTTCCTTTTTTTTTTACAAGAAAAACGAGATCATCAAGTTCTTCGTTGCTCTTATTCCCGTTTGTAGTGGCTTCAGCAATTGTCAATTTTAAGGAAACTTGGCGCTTGGAGGCTCCTTTGATTCGTCTTTGCTTTTCCTTGTTTTCTTTTTTATCTCGACATTATTTAACTTATAAGTCATTAACGTTCCATAGAGTTCTTCTAATGGATATGTGTTGACATCTTTGGTGTTTTCTATCAACATTCTTAGTGAGCTCCAACTCTCCAAAAGAGACCTAAGCATTTTACTTACAAATTCACCGTTAGTAAATTTTCGATCAAAGTATTTGAGGCCATTGATAATATCAGTGAAACGAGTAATCATGCCAACAATAGATTCATTTTCTTTCATAAAGAAATTTTAAAAGTCCTTAACCAAAAGATTTATTTTGGTTTTTGGCTCCAGCATTTAAAACATGATTTTCTTTTATCTTCTTCATTGTATTCATCTTGAGGTTTTGAAATGATTTGATCCAGTTTTCCATCAACTTTATTAACTTTTGTAGGCACATAGGAACCGAATTCAATAACTTTCCAAAAGATTATAATACTTTGATTAAACATAAATCATCATCTTAGTTTTTCAATAATTATAATGTGTGTCATCGAAGAAAGGAGGACGGTTTGTAGAATATCCCTCAAGATTTTAAAAATTGTTGTTAGCCATTATTCATGATTGTGAAATCTTAAAATTTAAAAAGAGCACCTCGCTCTAATACTAATTGATATCCCAAGAAAAACTGACCGAGATGATGTGAATTGGTTTTCAAAACTTTTTTGAAAAATTAACTTAAACTCAAGCAAGTCAGGAATCCATAAAGTATTGAAACAAAATGCACAAATACAAAAGCAATAAGTAAAGGAAAGAGAATGTGCAAACGATATAATTGTAGAGGTTCGATCCAAAGCAATAATCTAACTCATTTACCAAGCTCTTCGTCACGAGAAAAGCCTTTACACTATAATGATTGACTTATGGCACAATCCAAGCCCTGACAATGCTTTCGATGACTTACAACCAAGGAGCACCGATCCTTATACAATTTTGAGCATTATAGGACTTCAATACGACCCAACCTATTGAAATTCCAAGGGGCCTCAATACAATCCACAAATTTGACGAATGATTTTACAATTTGAACATCATTCTTAATAAATGATTCAAAATGAATTAAGTTCCGAGAAATGCTAACACTTCAATAAATTTGCGATAAATGAATTCAAGTGTTAGATAGAAACCTATAATGAAAATTATGATTTTCAAAATTTAATTCAAACAATCAAAGGTTTTCAAAGTAAATGTTTGATAAAATAAACAAAATGTTAAGTCAAAGGGTTTTGCTCAAGAATTTCTCATTTTAATGCTATTAAATGAATGCAAAAAGTGAATGTATTTATAGAGTTCAAGCAGCAAAACAATTTGTGAAATTGGACAAAGATCCGAAATCATCTTTCATGTTAGAACGTACGAAGCTAGTCGTTGTGTACAGAATAAAAAAGATCAAAAAACTGACTGTTACATGAACTAGATATCAGCGTGGACAATTTGGACATCTGCATGAACCAAATGCCCTTTCTTAAGTTTTATCCGTTTCGCCTTTATTTGATTCGACGTGAATGTTTTGGAAAAATGTAAGCTTTTGAACGTTGTTTTATGATCTAAGCTCAACTATAATTTAAAAAATTAATTTTGCTTTTGATAAAAATATTTTCTGCAAGTGATGATCGAAATAGCTTTTAGTGCATCAAAATAGTTCTTGAGATTTTATCATTTATCGTTAAATATTCAAGCAGTTATACCTTTACAAATTAATAGAAACGTCTAGTCTAATGAATTTCCTTTGACATTTGAATTTTGTAGCTCTTGTCTCATATGCTTTGACTTGAATGCTCAACTTTCATCTCGGCCTTCATTGTGAATACGATTTGTAATGTGAAATTCTTGAGAGTGATAATTTTGTCAATGATCGATCAATGTTACGTTGAATTCTTGGTAGACTTAAATTCAAATCTTAGAAACAAAATTAACTTGTTTGCCCAACTATAAGGTAAATTTCAAGGACAAATTTTTTTTAAAAGTGTAACGGATGTAGAAGCCCGAAAAGTAAAATAAAATTAGGCTCATTTTTATGTGATGATTTAGGACCACAAGCCAGCTACGAGCCTAGCCAATAGACAAACCTTATGACCGGCCTACATAAGAAGTGAAAGCCTAATAATAGTCCGATATGCTTTAAATAAATTTAAGCTCATGGAAGTTCAACAGGCAACCATGCATGTTATTTTTAAAGCGAAAAATTATTTAAGGTAGGACGTAATGTAATGTTTCCCAAAGATTGGACCCGACAATGAAAATTTATTTTTGTATAGTAAATATTTTCAAGACTAGATTTGGACACGCTATTTTTCAAAATGATCAAATTATAAGTAAAAGAGGAATTAATGTTTTATTTGGGGATTTTTATTGTTATTTCCTTGTTCTATTAAGTAAATAAATATAAGGACCAAGGGGAAAAATTAAGTTAAAGACCCATTTTATTTAATGTTCCTTAAAAAGGAAAATGAATGGCCATATATATGTAATCAAAACATTAAGCACGGAGTAAACCATAGGTCCATAGTATGCCCCAGGACTTGGGACACTAAGGAAAACAATGGTAGAGGTTCAAACTAGGATTACGTCTAGAGATCGAAGGAATCATGACATCTTATTATACCAAAACCTATAGCGAATTACTACAGCAAGTTCAGTCAATTCTTTATCAACTAAAAATAGATAGGATGATCGAGCAAAATAATGAATCTTTCGGGAAATGGAAATGGAATGGATAGAATGCAGTGAAAGGATTAGGACACAACAAAAAGGCCAACATATAATGGGGGATCAGTATCAAGCAAACCAAATAAGATTAATACTCCATGTCCTAAATGCAATAAGGCCCACATGGGAGAATATTGGTTCGGAAAGAATGTGTGCTATGGATATAGTAAGGAAGCACGTTTTATCCCGAACAGTAAGGCGTACTCACCTAAGAAGGAATATGAGCAAAGCAAGAAAGGAAAAGCTAGAGTCTTTGCTTTGACCTAGGAAGAGGCAACAGAGGATCTGATCGTAATTGTAGGTATTCTATCAATATATGAATTGCCTGCATATGTTCTTATAGACTCACGAGCTACTCATTCTTTTATCCATGCTACATTTATTGCTAAATCATGTATTACATGTGAGAAATCAAATATTGTTCTAAAAGTTACCATCCCATCAAGTAGAATTTTGAACACCAATCAGATAGCTAGGACAGTAAAGTTAGAAATTGATGGAAATAAATTAAAAGTTGATATTATTCTAGAAATGGATTGGTTGGGGAGCAATCAAGCAACCACCCGATGTTTCGAGTAGAAAGTAATTTTTTAGAGGCCTAGAAAAGAAGAGTTTATGTTCTTCACTGTGCAAGTTAAGTTTCTAGCTAGCCTCGTGCCGGCCATAAAGGTATTGAAGATGTTTAAGAAGAGATTTTTGGAAAGGATGTCTTGTGAATATATCTAGAACTCAGCAATCGGATCTCCCTATTAGTGTTGTACCGATTGTATGAGATTTTATTGATATATTCCTTGGTGACTTTCCTAGCACTCCACCAGATATGCAAGTCTGTAATACTCTAATATTCAAAAACTCTAGAATGTTACAAAAAAATCAATTTTCTTCACGTTAATGTGGAAACTGTAAAAGAAAATTATTACTTTTTATTTTTAATAATAAATGACAATCAAAACATGAAATTTGTATTTTTTTTTAACGAAAACATAATCACCTAACTATTAAATAAATATGTCTTTGGACAATTTAAATCTAAACAATAGAAAGAAAGAAAAACTTACCTAACTATTAAATAAATGTCTTTAAACAAATTAATATTTCATTTGGAGTATTTCGCTGATCAAGCGAGACACTCATCACTTAAGTCATTTCGAATTTTCAAAGAATTTTGCATTTCATTTCATTTTGAATTCTCGAAAGATTTCACATTTCATTAGGTAGAAACCGAAGATCTAGTGGTAATTCATGTATATTTAATTGAATACATAAAGGCATAAGAAAATGAACCACTTGCACGTTATGTATCTTACCTTGTATTCGAAGGTTGAAAAGAAGATAAAATCTTGCACATGAAAATTCTCCTATTATTTTTCTATATTTTTTCCTCTCCTTCTCCCTCTGTCCGTCGTAGCTCTATTTATTTTCTATTGTGAAATAATGTGACTTCTTGCAGTATTTATACTTAAAATTTACAATTAATTTTGTATACAAAAAGAATTGGAAAATCTCGTATAAGAATTGGTTTCAAATAATACAATTAGGATTACTATTAAATTTTATCAAAATCAAATTAAGATTAGAATTAAACTTTATCGAAATCAAATGATTATTACAATTAAAATTTTATCAAAATCAAAATAGAATTGCCTTTTTCAAAATCAACATTATCCTACACATGGCATCCGAAAAATTTAAATCATAAAATAACTCAATTAATTACTAATTCTCTTTAACCTTGTTTATCCTAAATCGGACCAAACTTGATGTGATATTATCCAAAACATTTTTTTCTTGGGTCAAAAACACATAATTAATTACAAGCTACAAAACGAGTCCAATATTAATATAATAATTCTCACTCTACCGATATTTAATTATTTGACCCAAATACTACGGGATGTAATAATTATTTCCCTTTAGTCTTCAACTTTTCAAAATTATAAAAACATGCCATAAGAATTTCGGGATGTTACATATGTGGAGTTTACGATAGATCTTGTGCCTGGAGCTGCTCCAGTGTCTAAAACTCCATATAGGATGGCGCTGAAAGAACTATATGAGTTAATGTTAATAATTATTGGATAAATGTTTCATCTGACTAAGTGTATCTCCATAGGGTGCACTGATTTTTTTTCATAAAGAAGAATGATGGTTAAATGAAGGTGTGCATTGATTATTTTAAGCTAAATCGGTTGACTGTAAAAAATAGATATCTCTATTTTATTTTATTTTTTGTATTGAAGACCTCTTAGATCACTTGAAGGGTGCAATTGTAATTTCCAAAATTGAGTTGAGGACAGGTGATCACTAGCTAAAATGAAGGCAAAGGACATTCCAAAGATGGCATTTAGAACTCGCTGTGGTCATTTATAAGTTCACATGCCTTTTTGATTGACAAATGCTCCATCAATGTTCATGAATTTGATGAACAGGGTATTTCATTAGTATTTAGATCAATTTGTCATTGTCTGCATCGATGACATTTTGGTGTATTCAAGGAACAAGGAGCAACCTAAGGAACAACTCAAGATAGTATTAGAAATATTAAGAAATGAGAAATGGTATGTCAAATTCAAGAGTATGAATGTTGGTTGGAACATATATGTTTTCTGGGTCATGTGGTTACGATGTGAAGGATTGAAGTAGATCCTACTAAAGTTTGGGCGATAACCAAATTGTCTAAATCGTTGAATGTAGGTGAAGTAGTTTCTTGGGACTGGCTAGTTATTATCGGAGATTCATTAAAGGATTCTCCAAAATAGTTGGGCTGATGACCTAGTTAATTAGAAAAAGGGTAAAATTTTAGTGGACTAAGAAGTACAGGAGGAGTTTTCAAGAACTGAAATAAAAATTGGTCACACCTCTCGTGTTAGCTATACTAGATGGCTCAGATAGATTTGTTATATATATTGATACATCAAAACAAGATTTGGGGTGTGTATTAATACAGAATGGGAAAGTGATCGCTTATGCNGATTCTCCAAAATAGTTGGGCTGATGACCTAGTTAATTAGAAAAAGGGTAAAATTTTAGTGGACTAAGAAGTACAGGAGGAGTTTTCAAGAACTGAAATAAAAATTGGTCACACCTCTCGTGTTAGCTATACTAGATGGCTCAGATAGATTTGTTATATATATTGATACATCAAAACAAGATTTGGGGTGTGTATTAATACAGAATGGGAAAGTGATCGCTTATGCCTCAAGACAGTTAAAACAACATGAGCAAAAATACCTAACACACAATTTAGAGTTGGTAGCAGTAGTATATGCTCTGAAGACATGGTGTCACTATTTATACGGGAGAAGGTACGACATCTATTACCATCCGAGTTAAGCTAATGTAGTTGTCGATGCTCTTAGTAGGAAGATAGTGGGATAGTTGGCATCTCTACCGATAACTCAAGGGCAGTTAGTAAAGGAGTTTGGAAATTTGAAATTAGATGTTGTCATCCTATCAGCTCATGTCATTGCGAAGATTGAGACATTAAAGATACAACCTACACTTAGGGACCGAGTCAAAGATGCCCAAGATAAAGACCCGTTCTTGACAAAATTAAAGCAGAAGTTTTGATGTTTGGAAGAAGATTATATGTACCAAAAGATGAAGGAATAAGGAAAGAGATACTGGAAGAAGCCGACTCTGCTTCGTACGTTGCACTTCCCGGTGGTACAAAAATGTATCAAGACCTTCTCAATAAATTTTGGTGGAGAAATATGAAAAGAAAAATTGGTATCTTTGTTGAGAAGTGTATGATGTTAGTAAGTTAAGGCACAACATCAGAGGCCATCTGGGCCGTTAAACACAATGGAAATTCTATAGTAGAAATGGGAGCAGATAACTATGGATATTGTTTTGGGTTTTTCGAAATCAAACAGGGAACACGGTGCTATCTGGGTAATTAAGGATAGATTGACAAAGTTAGCTTACTTTCTTCCAACAAGAATGAACTACAACTTGTTTGCCCAGTAATATGTCAAAAACATTTTCAGGCTGTATGGAGTTCTAGCCTCTGTAGTCTCAGACTGAGATTCAAGGTTTGCTTCCAAATTTTGGAAGAGTCAGGAAGGAGATATGGAGACAAAGTTAAACTTTAGTATTGTCTATCATCCTCGACCATACAATCAGAAGAGACTATTCAGACCTTAGAATATCTGTTCCGGGCAATTGTCTTAGATTTGAGAGGTAGTTGGGAGTCACTTCTACCATTAGTAGAGTTTGTGTACAATAATAGCTTCTAGGCTACTATTGGCATGGCTATTATAAAGCCCTCTATGGTAGAAAATGTTAATCACCAGTTCATTGGAACGAAGTTAGAGATAACGGAATTTTGGATCCAAAAATTATTGAAAGGAAAGTGTTGGCATTGAGAAACAAAGAAGAAGTGTTGGTTAATATTCAATGAAAAATCATGGAGATGAAGAAGCTACTTGGAAGAAAGAAGAGGATACAAAAGCCAACTATCTAGAGCTTTTCAACTAAATAGGTTAATTTCGAGGACAAAATTATTTGAAGAAAGAGGGAATTAATTTTTTTTTTTTATTTAATTTTGGACATTTAGCAAATGGAGTATTCCATGTCTAGCCTTATCAATCACACAAAAGTCCATAAGTTAAAGTCATAGTACAATCCACTTATTTCTTTAAAAAAGATTTGTTTTCTTAATTGTTTTTTTATATGTATTACGTGGGATAAATAATTAATTATAGTATAACTTGTTAAAAATATATCAATATGGATCTCATTTTGTTGCTCATTAAATTATAAATTTGGCTCCAAACGAGTTATGTCAAGCTATTGTTCTTGAAATAAAATTTATTTTTTCATATAATATTATATCAGTTTACAAATCATTTTGCATTGATTGGTGGACAAATAGATGTGGGGGTTTAACTTGTTAGAGAAAGTTTGTTATTTGATATGGGTGCATGGGTGTATATGTTATGGGAATGTGAGATTATTTTTCTCTACCACTATGCCACTTTCATTCACCCACTTCTTAGCCACATTCATCTTATAAATATACTAATAACGCACGGTCATTTTTGGAATCACGGTTTATACTAAAATTTCAATTATATAGTTTTTCTATTCACCAAATCAAGGCAGTTTGGAGGAGATTTGAATCAAAATAAATTTCTTGACATTTTCAGATTTTCATCTAAGGTAACATAAATAAGGTGCAATAGGTAAATTCTCATTTCTCCATGATGTTTATGTTATGATTACATTTATTGCCTTAGGCCTTGAGTCGATTTTATGTTAAATCCTTCAAGATAGACCGTCGGACAATTGTGTAAATCCTCTAGGACATGGAAATTCTAAAGAAAATTATTAAGCTATCTATTACCGCGATCAGTTGCACTAAATCTAAGAATGTTATTTATAAAATTTTTTATTTATATTTATATTATGTTGAATACAAATTTTGCACGTATTTTACTAATTTAAAAAAAAAATTCACCCCTACAAAGATTTTAAGTTAGAATGGGTTGTGCTGGACACGTGGAAGTTGGACGCGTTGACGCTTATGGGTTGCAAAGTAAAAATTTTAAGCGTGTTCATGGCTAGATTTATATTTTAAATAATAGTTTTGAGTTTAGTATTTGCACATTACTTAGTAATTTTGACATTAGTATTTTACTAATAGTTCGTATTATTGATTCCTCTTTAAGTTACAAAGATCAACTTTGTTTTCTCAAAAACAAGGACTTATACAATCATGTTATATTTTTCTTAGAAGAAATAATAATAATAATAATAATAATAATAATAATAATAATAATAAAAAATAAATAAATAAATAAATAAATAAAGAATTCATTAACATTTCGAATATTAAAGTTAAAGTTTGGGGCACTGTACTACATGCAATGGAGCAACTATGAAATCTACACACACCATAAAAGTTTTAAATACTTCTTCATTCAGAAGGAGCTAAATATAATACACAGACAATGGCTAGAGCAAATGTAGAGCCACAAAACTTTACGAGTTGTGTTGCATATATTTTATTTGCCAATTGATAGAAATGTCATGTCTAGTCATGTTTTTATGCAAGTCAATTTGTTATGTTTAATAGTTAATTTTGATTTATATGGATATCCTTATAGTTGAGGGACCAAAGTAGAAATAAGTATTAAATTTTATACTTCAACTTAATTGGGCCAAATAATTAACAATTGAGGGAGTTAGAATTATTCTTTCAATATCAGACTCGTTTCGAAACTCATATTAAAGGGTGAATTATGGACACAAGAAAACGTTAACTTGGTCAAGTTAAACTCAAGTTTTAATGTATAAAGTAATTCATTGAAAATTATAATTAAGGGGATAACTTTGGTAATTAATTAAGTATATTCTCGGTTCATCTTTTTTATTTGTCAAGTTATTGGTTGGTGATAATTATTAGTTATTTTGTAATCTTAATCTATTTTAATTAGGATAGAAATAAATGTAAATCCTTAATCATGTAGGATTTGAATTACGATAAGTTTTCTAATAAACTTTAGTATTAGATTATTCAAGGACTCCAATTAATTTGAATTTTATAAGTATTGTGTTCGAAACTTTTGGCCATTTATTTTGATTTCAAGGAAAAATAAGAGATTGATTATTTATTTATTTATTTATTTATTTAAGTTATTTTTTTTATTAGAATAAAAATATGTATAATACATGCAATTAGGAGATTCATTTATCTTATTTTCACGTGTGCATAGGATATGCAATCATAATTCTACCTTAGTACAATTCTAGTTAAGATAGAACTCATCAAAACCTACCACGAAATTGGCAATCAGATTATACGTGATTCGGGGGGTAATGTACAATGCACATGAACCCATCTCTCTTCGCTCCCACCCCTTTTGTTTTTTTCTTTTTTCTTTTTTTTTTTTTGGGAAGATTTTGCCAATTTTTATTGAAAA
>CAIGRK010093176.1:7839-25191 GCA_903798315.1 Fraxinus greggii
AGAGAGAGAGAGAGAGAGAGAGAGAGAGAATGAAAAATGTATATTTACTTTTAAAGGGATGAGCCGCATCCTTGACGGCCCCCACCTGCTCTGCCCTAGGTTTTGGTGAAGGAGGTAAATCGCAGGTTATACCTCCAATGATATAGGGTGGAAGGCTGCTTGTACACTTGCACTTACACAAGGACCAAATCTATATTTCAGGATTTGAACCCTTGACGCGGTAGCCTCAAGCAAAACTAAAATTTTTCCACCTTCTCTTTTTACCACTAGGAGATGTGCACTGGGAGCATGTATATTTACTTTTAAAGCTTTAACTGACAAGGGCGAATTTGTTATAAAAAGTAAACTTCAAGTGAGGTTTCTGATATTTTTGATAAGAGAGGGGTGTCTCTGTAATAGTTATAAACCTCATGGATAGATACGTAATTTGATCTATTATTCCAATTGTAGACACCGGTCCTCAGCCACATGTATAGATGCTAGATATTGTTACCTTTTCCTTTGTCATCCATGTTGCTAAAAGGTATAAATTTAAAGGTAATTGAGACACGAAAACCGAAAGGTCACTTATTATTACCAGCTTAATTGAACATTAAAGACAAAAAAATAAATTAAAACTTTATCCTATTTCTTGTACAGATTTTCACATATCCAATTTGAGAATAGAAACGCTAGTAATTGACGAGCAGTTGAGTTTTATTGTTGGCTGTATTGACATAACTAGATAAGAAATTTTTACTATAGGGTAGACGGAACTTTCAAATTCGGGGTTTTCCGTGAACTCCAACGCGCTTCATCCCTATTTCCTTGTTCATCTTAGGAGTTAGATCTATCGTCCCGAACTCTGTGTCATCCTCTTAATTTATTTTGGACGTATCTAAAAATCACATCTTCTTATCAAATGAAAAAACGTCAAAGTAAAATATAACGACGTGTCAAAAAGTTTATCATTATCTTCCCATTTAACAAAAGAAGTGATGTATCGATATGTTAAAATATATCAACAGGACAGGAAGTTCAGGATAGCGGATGTTAAAAAAGACTAAAACCTTGTACCTTGGATTTGGGCTGCTTTTTACCATCTTTTTCCCATACTTTCTCCACTTGAAGCCATCGTCTAGTATCTCAACCTCTGATTTAGTTTTAAAAGCAACTTTCTCTGTGATTTCTTTCTTCTCCCTACCACTCCCACCATCTCCTGATTATATAAGAAAGCACAGATAAATTATTATATATGCATGCATTTTTTCATCAGAATATGGATAAATCAGTATTCATTAATAACTAGCTTACTACTGCCTGGCCCTTCTTGGTGGCTGCTGCTGCTGCTGCTGCTGCTGCTGCTTATTCCACTTGAGTTAAAAACTTCATCTGCTGCAGAGTTCAGATTCTGAGGACAGCCAAAAACTTGATATTCCTCATTAAGCCAGTCATTCAACTCGCGAAAATCCGATAGCTCGAAGCTGGTACAATAGCGAGCCATGCTGAATTATCAACTGAAGAATGTGCTTGACCATTGTCTGTATATATTGTTGAGAGTTGAGTGGTGGTGATTCCTAGCTAGTAACCTTCCTCCAACGTCGAAAGAAGCTTCATGGTTACTGCCCGTTGTGTTTAGCTGATCGATACAAATCAAATCTGGTGGGCCCAGTAAATGCCTAACATCAGATTGTGATGCCAAGTTTAATGCTAGGACAAGGAGGTGGGCCATTTCGTGGATGACTTGTGCGTAGACTTTCAGATTCTGATTGGTTGCCAATTGCATTTATAGTCTTTAGCTTAGTGCTATGACTAGCTAGTCTCGCTCCGAAAATTGATCAAAAATTAATTTAAAATTAATACCACACATTTCATCGACTAATTTTGTTAAAATTTACTAAAAATATAATTTTTATTTTAACCAAATAGACCCCTTAATTATTATATTATTTAATTCTCATTTTAATGTCACGTCTTTCAGTTTATTTTCGGAGTATGTTCTTTTACTGTCAAAATAACAAGTCGAGGATAACAACTAGAATTGAATTTATTAATAATCTGATTTCATTTTCATTTTTAAACGTCAATTTAATTAAACTCCTATTTTAATGTCAATTTGACTTGTATCATGTGCATAATTCTATTGTAAATATGATGACTTGAAGAGAGAAATTATAGTAGAAGATTGATTTCCTATACTCACCTAGTTGGATGAGCTGTGTGGACGTCAATTTTGACTACGGAGAGCGTTCTAATGGTGTCAAAACTAGTAAGTGGAAAAGGTATTTGAGGCCCAAAAGCAACTTTCGGATTCGTTCGGTTAATTTTATGAAAGAGTTTTTGCCTGTTAGAAAAGCTTTTAGAAAAAATTGATCTAACGTGGCTTCCTCTAAAAATACTTTTTAGAATAGGGAGTACTTTAAAAAATTAGTTTTCAAATAAAAATTAAAATTATTTCGTTCAAAAGCTTTTCTAAAAGTAGCAAAAGTCAAAACAAAAGCCATGCTATACGTGTCCCTAGTGACTTTATAAAACATATCAAGCCCCTATTTGATAGAAATTTTAATCTAAATTTCAATAAAAAGCAAAGTCAATAATTAATTTTAACTACATGTTTTATGGAACCCACACTTTTCAATTACACATTTCACTTACTTCTATCAAAATTTGCTAAAAAATAAATTTTAATCTCCACCAAAAATGGGCTAAACATTCGAAGTGTTGTTAATATTTAAATGAATAATTATATTTAGCACCAATTATGCTAAAATATCAGTTTAGGTGACCACACTTGGTATGTTCTATTAAATTAATCACGTGACATTGCATTTAATTGAATATATCATTTTAATGTTGTGAAAATGCCACCTAAACTGATGCTTGACGCCAGTGATAATAGATAACATTATTCTATTTAAATAGAGCGAGATAGGGAGTAATACAATTTGTATATACACATTAATATAAACCCGAATCAATAGTTTTCGCTTCTATGCACCCCCTTCTACTCGGATTTTGTTAATATTTTATATAAATAATTTTTCTTCTCTATTAATTTTCAAAATAATCGGTGCAATGGCTTGCTAGTCTAGACAAGGGGTGGCCAAAGTTGAATGATCAAAGAAATTAATGCTCCATTTCTAATTAGCAAAATCGGGGGTAGTCAAAGTAAGTTTTTGCTTTGAAAAATTGGAGTCAATGCCTTGTGGAGGCGAATCGTGCATCCACTAAAGTTAGACTTATTGACTAGAAACCATCACTTGAATATGAAAGTAAATACTGTTAAGTGAGGGGAATGTCGACATGATCCTACTTGCGTATCATGATTACTCGAATGTTAACTGTAAAGAAGAGGTATCAACTACTAAAAAAATTACGGCTGTTTTATAATTAGGGTTTGGGATGGGGTCCCCAAACCCTAATTATTTCCTGTCTTCCTTCTCTCTCTACATCGTTCTCCCTTCTCTCTTCTTTTTCTTATAGACTACTAAATCACCGCTGGAGATGACACCATGCCGGCGGCGACTGCAGTATGACACCACAACGACATGATGGTCATGATGCAGACAGGACCAAACTATTTGTCATCCCATGTTCAAAGATCACCTTTGTGCCTCCGATGCTCAGTTCGTAAAGCGCCGCTCAGCGACGATCTCAGCATTCGTTGATCTGAGTGTTGTAGTGGCGATTTGAGTTGTGGTTTTACGGTGTTGGTAGTGAGGTGGTGGTTTCACCGTAGAGGTGGCGACTGTCATGGTGGTGGGGTAGTGGTTGGTTTATGTGGGTGTTATAGTATTGGAAGATGTTACGGGCCTAAATGAGGCCCCACCTACCACGCGTCTCTGATGCGATTGCGCACAGGACGATCTGATTGTATATACCGAAGCGATTACGATATGGAAAGAGCCGAACAGGTACCAACGAAAGAACCGAACTCATCCGCAGCACGCCGTGGATGCAAAGGCCCATGCTCCGCTCTCATAACGGCATGTCGCCATCTCGCCTCAGCAAAGATCTTGTCAGAGATCTTTGCAAAGGGTCAAATCCCTGACTGATGGGACGTGTGGCAGGACCCAAACGGTCAATTCAACTATTATGGTCAGAATAATTCAATGTCAGCCAACCTATGGAGGGATTGATTGATACCTAGGATGGGAAGGGCCCTGAGGATCTGAAGAAACGTGTCTCCTCATCCAACGGCTCTCATTTTCCCATCCTTAGTATAAATACCCCCTCTCAAGATAGAAAAAGGGATTGGAACCTCAACTATTCACATTATATTGGTAATTTGAGTATCACCTTTTCCTCCATACATCTATACTTGTTTATCACATATTTGTTATCAACCATCCTTCCGGTGAACGTCCTACCGCCATTTGACATNTTGATACCTAGGATGGGAAGGGCCCTGAGGATCTGAAGAAACGTGTCTCCTCATCCAACGGCTCTCATTTTCCCATCCTTAGTATAAATACCCCCTCTCAAGATAGAAAAAGGGATTGGAACCTCAACTATTCACATTATATTGGTAATTTGAGTATCACCTTTTCCTCCATACATCTATACTTGTTTATCACATATTTGTTATCAACCATCCTTCCGGTGAACGTCCTACCGCCATTTGACATTCTTCGGTTGAACCATAAACTAACTTGATCGTCGGAGTACTCGAGGCCGCTCCCACCCCCTCCGGGAAAGGCCACGGGTGACTAGCGGGGTACTACGTGCGCAGGGAAGAGTTGACTTGAAAACATCCTGTTGGCCACGTGTCGGAACCATTTCTCGAGGTCAACAGAAGAAATGATGGATTTTAGTAGGCGGTGATTGTGGTTGTGCTGTGGTTAATTGGAATTGCAGGTGGAGGTGGTGGGTGGTGTTGGAGCATGTGGTTGTAGGGGGTGGCAGTGGCGATGTGTGTGGTGGTAGTGGTCTTGGTTATGCTGTTGGCGTTGGTGGTGGTTTTGGTGGTGGTGACGGTGACGGTGGTTGCGGTGGTGTGGTTTGTTGATGGTTTTTGATTGGTGGTTTTCTGATTTGCAGCATTTTGGTTCTGGTTTTCTGGTGCAGCGACGATGTTTGGATCTTGTAGTGTGGGATATGTTGGTTGATATGTGACCAAGTATCGATATAGGGTTGTTTGTGAAGTTTTTGGTTAATTTTTGACCAACTATTTAATTGTGACCTAAAAAATTCGATAATTTGTGATCGAGAAATAATTTGTGACTGCTAATTTTATAATTTGTGATTGACAAATAAACTGTGACATATAATTTTTTTGATTTGTGACCAATGAACTAAATTGTGACCTACAAATTTTTGATGTGTGACCGTGAAATAATCCGTGACTAGTTAATTTGATAATATGTGACTAATAAACAAGTTTGTGACCTATAAGGATGTACATGTGACTATTAATTGTATAATTGTGACTTTAATATATTTAATTAATAAAATATATTTAATTAATTAATCAATACCAGATTTTTGAATTTTGAAACTTAAAACCTGAAAATTGTGACCAATAAATAATGTATAACCTAAAAAATGTTGATTTGTGACTGATAATTTGACAATTTACTAAGTTGTGACTCATAATATTTGTGATTTGTGATCAATAAATAAATTGTGACGTATAAATCTTTTTATTTGTGACTGATGAACAAATTGTGACTTATAAACTTTTTGAATTATGACCGTAAAATAATTTGTGACCTATAACATTATGATTTGTGACCATAAAATAATTTGACTTATACATTTTTTAATTTGTGACCGATAAACAAATTGTGACTTCGTAAAATAATTTGTGACTTATAAAATTTTTGAATTGTGACCGTAAAATAATTTACGACATATAAAATTTGTAATTTGTGACCAAATTATATAAAACTGTGACCTTAATATATTTAATTAATAAAATATATGTTTAATTAATTAATTAATTAATAAAAATTAAAAAAATCTGAGATTTGAATTTTAAATCTTAAAAAATTTGAAATTTTAAACTTAATGTCTTAAATTTAAAATGAGTAAAATTAAACCTCTTAGTGTTAAATTTTTCCATTTTTTCTTTCTTTACCTTCTATGTGGGGAATCAGACCAGGCCTAGTTGGTCAATTGGATTAGTACCAAAACCCAAACAAGATCAGGATCCCGACAAAATTTTATCGGGAGCTATATTGTCGGGGAAAAAAAAGATGATATGATCTCATCAGTTAAGGTGACAATCTGTTACTTGATTTATTATATAGTGGAGTTGTGATGCATTTTAAAACATTAAACAACGAATTATTGTCCGAGGAATTTTCACACCGTAATAACGGTAGACTTAGACCTTCAAAATATAATGTGATTATAAGGTTTTCCAAAAATTAATTAAATTTAAATTGGTCAAGATCGACACAAAAATGTACTTTCGAAAACCTAATAGAATAATCTACGATTTATATGTCTAACAATGTGCAATGAGCAATTACGTAGAAAATATAATCGGGTCAAGAAATGATATTAATATATACCCAAATCTAACGCGTATGGACATCAGTATGGAACCGATTCAAATGAGAAATGTCAATTTCGAACTTTCCACTTAATAACTTCCAAAAAGTAGCTTTCTATATGCCAAGCATGAAAAGATCAAACAGGAAAGACAAAGTCAATGGAAAATATAAAATCCAGTTTTTAAGGTAAATAAATGAACTTAAGTCGCCGAGAACTAAGTGCCATAATCAGATGGGAGTACGATTTGTCGAGGTAGAACTACCAATCGTTAATGAAACAAAAAACATTGCGACGTTCTATTTCCCTCGCAGTTGAATAAAACACCGAGAATCATAATAGTTTTCAATAAGTTCGATAATCCTCAATTCCTTTTAATAGTCTTATCTATCCACCTCTTCAAACACAATATGCGTCACTTAGCCCCTGTTGGATTCCATTAAAATAAAATTTTAGAAAAAAAATATGTTTTAAAATAGTGATTTTTTAGAAAATGTGATGAAAAAAATTGGATTTACGTGCAACACTATTTTATGGAGGAGCGCGGTTGAAAATTAATTTTTAGAAAAATGTACTTTTTACAAAAATAGAGCCCAACTATGAAATTAATAATATTTATAAAAATGGCTTCTATGGGAAAACGGTAAAATCGATCTTAAGACTTTGTATAACATGCACATAAATCGCCCTTAAATCATTTTCGCTCTAAGCCCCTCTTGGCAAAGACCAACATGTTGTGCACCGCAACGACTTCAGTATGCTCAATTATTTTGCATCTGCCATCATGGCCAGCATCTAGGCTCAGGTATGATTCGATTCGATTCTAACAAGAATTTCTGGGTATTTAATAAATAGAATCGTCGGATTCAAATTTTAATTATGAAACAATCAGTTCGGTTTAATTCGATTTCATACCATAATTAATTTTTTTAACATTTACAACAACACTACATTAATTCAACCAATGACTCAACTCTTACAAAATAATATAATCCAATTTAAATATATATAAATAAAAACTGTCTATTAATATTCATTCACCAATGTATATAAATTATTAAAATGTAAATAATAACTCTAAAACATCAGTAACCTTGAGAGAAAGATGAAGTCGTGACTTGTGACAGACGAGCAGCTGAAAACGAGGGTAACAACTAAAATCTAAATGATAGAATGGGCAAGTATTAAGTGTATTGTAAAGTGAAGTTGGGCTTGGATTGTAGGAAAAAATATTGGATTATGATGGTTTTACACCATATACTCAGTGTGAGGGGAGCTGTACACCATCAAGCATGGTTCAAAAATATTTTAGGCTCAAGTTGGACTTGGTCCTTGGGAGTTAAAGCATTGAACATTTATAGTTGATCACTTAATTAGTTAATAGATAGATTTATTTAGAAAAATTAAAATAAATTGACTTACTCAATATTAAAAACATTAAAAAATTTAGGAAAATTTGATTCGTATTCGATTTTAGTACCAATTCGATTTTTTAACTTAAGAATAATCGAATCGAATCGAATCTCTCAATCCGATTTAATTCGAGAGTTTTGTCTTGTCCAACGTATACGTAATTATCTTGTTTTATATTTGCAAATTTATATTTTTGTTCGAATTTTTTTTTTGTAAATTCTCATTCTCAACACATCACGCTAGAACACTCACCATACAGTTCAATGGCGGCTAACTGTAACCGCCCGACCCGGTTAGACCCTACGCGTTGTAGTTTCGGAAAATTCAACAATTAGGCGTGAACGGTCAACCCGCACGAAACCCGGATATATTTACATGATAACATCACATTTTTGAAAGATTTCTAATTCTCTCTGTCTCTCGCTCTGTCTCTCTCTCTCTCTCTAAAACAATCAAATTCAGGAATTTTGATCAACGAAAATTGTACGAATTTGTTGATCGATCAATTGACGCAAAGGGAAAAAGATAAAGTAACAGCTTGAGGGATATCACGGTATTCGTATAATCATGTCGATGTCTGATTCGGATACATCGTCTCAGGGCAGCGAGTATAAGAACTTCCGCCAAATTACCCGTGACAGTAAGTCCATTTTCGTATTCCTGCCATGTTTTATGCATATAGAGTCACTGGAATTTTTATGGATTCAGTTCAGCTTTATACACCTAATTTAATTCAGTGGAAATGGTTTAATGGTTTGTGTTATTGCATGATTTATTTTTTGTGATAACCAGTGGAGTTATTGTGGGTTTAGTAGTTTTTTTTGTTTTTAATTATTGCGTGTTAGCTAATACACGAAACATGTTTCTCTAGAGAACTTAATTGTTATAATGTTGTAATTTTCGTAGATAGAACTCACTCCTAGTATTCTTATTCAAAACTTATGGTTCAAGAACATCGTAGCATTATGCAGCTAGAGGTTGTGTTATATCTTGTGATGGCGAGCATTTTGTGAAGCAATGGACGACCTATGCATGTTTGTTGGTGTACGGCAGGAGTTCCAATGCAGGAGAGTTAGTAAATAATCTCTGGATAGCGTAGTTGTGAATGCTAGAGAGGTAGTTCCGTGATTAACATGATAACAGTCAAGAAGAGAAATTCATGGTTACTTGTTCATGTACATTGCAATAAAATAATCTCAATAGTAGTGGGTATGTGTGCTCTACAGCTTGGTAACAATTGAATCATAAATCCCTCCTCCATAAGTGCAAAACTTGGCATACTGTATTACATTTTCATTTTTTCCTTTCAGATCTCCAAGTTTATTGAAAAAGACTTGACTTAATTTGTCATAGTTGTTTCCTCTTTGATAGTTAGCATAATTTGTATTTCTCCACTATTTGATGTAGATTGTAAAAGATCAGCTACTATTCCAATAAAAACAAACTGCAGGAGAGCACACAAATTCTTTTATTTGAAAATTTCACCTGAAGTTCTTTGACAATAAATAATATATCATCATTAACCGGAATTATCGAACTTGTTTGGTGCTCCGGGTGGAAACTATGAACTACTGAAGAAATGCTAAAGAATGTTTCTCATGATTGTAAGATTATAGTATACAGTTTTTACCAAATATACTGATAGATATGGCTAACCCTGAAAACAATGGCGAGGGTTTCAATTTGGATGAATCTTTTGGCTTGGTATTTCGAAAAGGTTGTCAATTTATTTGAAATTGTATACACCTTAAAATTTAAGTGCGGTGGTCTAGAAGTACTCTCCAGATATATCGATCAGTGATTCATGCTTTTTTTTTCCTGACTTTCATGACCATTTGGGTACTAATTCACTCTCAGAAAAGTGAAATTATATATTTGCGGCCTTATTATTCCTTTCTTGTTTATATTAATAACTGCAAGTTAATGGGCACTTGCAGATTTATGAACTGTTACATTTTTTGGTAATTGAGATCTATGAAGTTTTTGTTTCATTTTACCTATCTATCTGTATGCATTTTGCAGGATTATTAAATGAAATGCTTCGATCGACCAAAACGGGGGATTCAAAGTCAAGTTGGAAGGTATAAGCTTCTTCAATATGGACGTCTTTTAGTATGTGGAGACTGGGGTTTGAGTAGTGGGTTCAGTGGCTTAGAAGACTTCCAGGGATTGTACCGCATGTAGCAATGCCAAGTCAGGATAAACCAACAATCCAATAAGAAACTGATCTTGAGCATAATGTGCCTTATTATTTGCTTTAATCTAACAAATCCTAATAATCTTCTGCGACCCTCAGATACACATGTTTCCCATATGCACAAGTTCACCAGACATCATAAATCAGATCACCATCTAGTTAAATGTTAAACCTGCGTCTGACTGAGTAACACACTGTTTTATCTTCTTTTACCTACACAATATAAAATGAAAGAGCATCATTCATGTTTTTTGGAAGAAAACGAGGTGCTTTAGGAAGCTTAATGAACTAAGATGATAGAAATTGAGGATATTATCACTACAGAGAGGTGGTAGATAGTGGACTAAGTTCTAACAAGAAAACTATCAAGGTACATATTTGAGGTTTTTTGCTCCTCCTGGTACTGAGATCAACCATTGACATTCAACTATTAATATCCACCAAATAAGAGATCCTTTGGCTTGATTCAGAAGTTATCTTTGCAACTGATTTTCTCATTTGGGTTAATTTTCCTGTTCTTAAGATTAGTTAGAGTCCTTTAATACCAGTCACATTTCTTCTGGTGTTGAGTTGTTTGTCCGAGTTCGTTGAGTTCTAGTCCCATTCAAAGAATATTGCTTCCACTCCCATATGATTCAATTTTTACTTTTCATATGCTTATCTCTCTTGCTAGTTGTTTCTCGTTTGCTCGTAACCAACTTTCAGTTTCAACACTTTGACCTGTAGGTACTCATCATGGACAAGGTTACTCTTAAAATAATCTCTAATGCGTGCAAGATGTCAGATATCACTGACGAAGGAGTTTCACGTAAGATATAAAAGGCCAGTCTAAGGAAAATAAATACTTTGTCTTTCTTCCCCCATCCCACCACCGCCCCCCCATCCCATTTTTGCATGGTGTTGTTCTTGCATGCTGCTACTGTGATGCAATTTAAGATGTTTCTTATGGTTGTATGTAGCTTGTAAATGATATTCAACAAATTGCTAACAATCTTTAGTTGGTGTATGGTATCCTGAGCTTTACTTTCTTCATCTTGTTCCAAATTTTCGTGCCATATCCTCAGTTAGATGAGTTTTTTTTTTTATTTTTACCTAAGAACTGTGATAATATCTTTCTTGATGGATAGTTATTCCTTCTTATTGTGATGATTCATGGCATTACTAGTGAGAACTTTTGAATGTCTAAACTTTGGAAGAAGTGTTCATGTAGATTTAAATGGCATGACTTTAACACAGTT
Organism: Fraxinus greggii; assembly: GCA_903798315.1. Taxonomy (NCBI): domain Eukaryota; kingdom Viridiplantae; phylum Streptophyta; class Magnoliopsida; order Lamiales; family Oleaceae; genus Fraxinus; species Fraxinus greggii. The sequence goes on from CAIGRK010093176.1 coordinate 19,165, forward strand.
GCTATAAGTTAACCATTCAATTATTTCCTGGGGTGCGCAGGCTTTGCCCGATCTACTAGTTTTCTTTAATGACATTGACCACCTATCTGCCAGTAGAAGTGATGTTCATGGTGCCTTCATCAGTATCTCTTACATTTTTCCTGTTTTATCCATCTTCCGTATTTTTTTTTGTGAACTTCTAGGGAAAAGTTGTGCTAGCAATAAGAACACAGCCTTGCAGGTAGCCTTTCTACATGTCATTATAGATCATTTCTGTATTTATTATGTAGTTTTCAGTACTGCAGACTGGTTCCGTTGTATGCTGAGTGAAAATATTTGGTTTCAGTTGTTTGTACACAAAGGTCTTCCTTTCAAGGAAAGTTACTAAATGATTCTGGAAGGCCTGAGCTGGTATTGTTTGAGCCATATAAGTTAAATCCAAAGGAGGACTTTATCTACACCTGATTATAGAGTCATAATGGCTTGTGTTCTGAACCAGCTTTTACTTTACCATGCATTTGTTGAATACTAATTTTAAGACCGAGAAGCTATCATTTCATGTGTTGCGTGCAGTGGTGGAAGACATATACAAGCGAAGGCAGCCACTACCGACCATGGATGCTGTATACTTCATCCAGCCAACTAAAGAGAAGTAATTCTCTCTCTCTCTCTCTCTCTCTCTCTCTCTATAACTTCTAGTTCAACATCCTTGTGTTGGTAATATTTTTGGGTTTGGCTTGACCGAGATAACTACCCCAATTTCGCTGCAGCCCTAGCATGTTCTTAGCATTTAAATCTTCCTGGATATACTTATCTTGAAAGCAATTCCAAGTGGCTGCACACGAAGGCCTTTTTAGCAAAGTTGTATGTCATATTTGAATATAATTTACATCGTCTTTCCACCTCCTGATTGTTTAATTTTAGGTGGTTTCTGATCAACAAATTGTTCTATTATTGGTTTCTTCACGTCTATTTTACCATCAAGTGCTACCGCACTCTGCCTTTTTATACATGTCAAAAAACTTACCTCATTTTCAGAAAGTTGAACGTTTTTATTCTTTTCATTTATGCCCAACATAAGCGATAAGACAATTGGATTGAAGCAATCATTAGTTAATCACGTGTTTAAAATTTGAATTCAGGATAAGCGCAAATTGTTGAGTACAATTCAAATTTCAGTGTTATTAGACTATGCATAAAGTTTGTTTCTTTTAAATCAAGCTAAATTATGGGTTGGAGGGTGTAATTCTTAATTTCGTACTACCAAGTCCTGCAAGTACATATTCTAATATCTATGTTTTGCTTGTGAGAGACGGTAACATAATTGCAAAGGAATTTGCTATTGGAATAGTTGACTTCATCTCATTTTTGTACTTTGTTGTTCCTACCGTAGTAATTTTTTGTTTTTCTTTATAAAAAAGGAGTAAATAATTTTCAGTTGGAAGGGAGAAGATTTGCAATTACTTCCCCAATGGATTAAATGTTTCTAATGAGGTTAGGGTAGTTTGAAGGGATGAAGATTATATAGTCCTTTAACAATATGCATTTTTGGATATAGCTTTTTGTATTTGGATGGATTAGAAATACTAGCTGAGATCTTCCTATGGAACAGCATAGTTTTTGCACAGAAGATTGGAATTTCTCCTTTTCCGAGATCAACTTTTTGTGAGCTTCTGTTATTACAGATGTCTTAAACCTCTTATTCTCTGTTACCAAGCTCTCTTTCCCTAGAAAGATATGCATATGTGCTTGTGAGAACACTTAAAATTTTGAAAGATTACTAAGTTATTTTATTTTGTTTTGTAGAAGTATCCTGTTTAATTTAATAAGCAATGCAAATTTTCTCATTTCTTCTGTCCTCTCTCCCCTCATCCATTTTTTTTTCTCTATGCAGCATTGTCATGTTCCTTTCTGATATGTCTGGAAAATCGCCCTTGTACAGAAAGTACGCCAAGTATTTTGTATCTTTTCTATCTGTCTTGTTTGTTTTGCAAATTTTTTGAACCAAGAGGGAAATAATTTTGAGCCTGATATGATTTTCTCTTCTCTTTCTTTCTCTTTCCTCTTATTTGTTCTGTTGTTAGGGCATTTGTCTTCTTTAGTTCACCTGTTACCCGAGAATTGGTTAATCACATAAAGAGAGACAGAGGTGTTATGTCTCGCATTGGTGCTTTAAGAGAGGTTATATTTACATCCAAAATCTTTTCTGATATTCTAGCTTTATTAGTAGTGCTAGATTTATATTTTGTTTTGTTCTCATTTTGGTTCTCAATTCTGCAGATGAACTTGGAGTATTTTCCCATTGATAGCCAGGTACGTTGTCCTGCTGAGTCTTGTCTTCCTTTGGATTGCTGTTACTGTTTAGACGTTCCTTCACCATTAATAAAAGGAAGGGAAATAACAACTTGGAGTTTTTAGCCTTTTGTTTTTTAATGAAGATGCTCGCTTTTTTTGGGCAATGATAAGAAAATGTGTTTGATATTAGTAAAATGATGGAGTTAATTGTCCATTGTCACTGAACTATATGTCTATGTCTTCGATTGCTCACTGAAGCTTGAGATGTCGAGTTTTTGCTACTAAACTTATCAAATCGTTGGGCGTTAAGCACTAGCATAACATTTGCTTCAAACCTATAACGGAATTAGTGACATGGCTAACCAAATGCACACGTGGCGCTTCGTCACGCCGTTAATAAATTGCTACGTCTTTGATTGCTTGTTAAACTTTGAAATCGTTTTCGATTGCTCACTAAATTTTGAAAAACATCTTCGATTGCTCACTGAACTTTGAGGTGGTCGAATTTTGTCACCAAATTTATAAAAATGACATCGGACGTCGATCTGTTGCTTAAAAAATATGTAACACAAGTGCACGTATCGTGTAAAAGTAATAAAGTGAACAAACGAGTCCAGTTTGTCGATCCCATGAGAAATTGTTACTCAATTACACAATAGTTAAATTTAATTTTAATATATTTTTGTAGAATTTTAAGCTATTTTCATCATTTGAAAAATTCAAACTTATTATGTGTTAATTTTAAATTTATTATGTGTTTCGCCGCAAAATTCATTTAATTAAATTTATTCTATGTTTTGTTACAAAAATTCAAAATTTAATTAAATTTATTGTGTGTTTTATTGCAAAATTCATTTAATTATATTTATTGTATGTTTCGTTGCAAAATCCAAATTTTATTTAAGTTAACCTTAACAACGAAACATACAATAAATTTAAATTTATCAAATAATGAAAATAGTTTAAAATTCTACAAAAATATATTAAAATTAAATTTAACTATTGTACAATTACTCATTTCTTGTGAGATCGACAGCTCAGACTTGTTTGTCAACTTTATTACTTTTACATGACCCATGCTCTTGCTGTACACATTTTTTAACGAGCAATGTTTCGACGTCATTATTATAAGTTTAGTGGCCAAAATTCAACAACCTCAAAGTTTAGTGAGCAATCAAAGACGTCTTTCAAAATTTAGTGAACAACCAAAAACGTTTTTTAGAATTTAATGAGCAATCAAAGACGTAGAAATTTTTTAACGACGTGACGAGGCGCCACGTGTATTCCGTTAGTCACGTTACAATTCCGTTAAAGGTTTGAAACCGATGTTATGCTGGTAAGGAATGTTTGAATAAGTTTAGTGGTCAAAACTTGACATTTGAAACTTCAGTAAGTAATCGAAGACACAGACATAAGTTCAGTGATCATTGAGACAATTAACTCAAAATGATGCAACACTTAACATGTTAAAAGCAGATCTGCAATGTAGAAGGGTGCCTTCTCATCATGTGTCTATTGAGTTCCACTCCTGTATGTTTGCATATTAAGATAAAAGTTCATGCATTTTCTCTGACTTCCTCCTACTACTTATCGTATTTGACTTGGAATTGCTACGGCACTGGTAATGCCTTTTATTTTTGCTTCTCGGGAGCTGGGAGAAGGAATGGGGGAGTGTTGCTAAACAAGGTTGTTAAAATAGCTATTCAGGTCATGTGATCCCAAAATGATGTAGGTCTTGTGGAAAATCACAGAACTTGCAGGATCGTAAAGGATTGCAAATTATATCGAGTGTAATATTGCATTGTTTTACATATATACCTTGTAAAAGTGTGAGATTTTTGAAATTTATGAAGATGAAGGTGGTCATAATGATAACTTTGAGAAAGATGGATGATTTTTCGATAAAAATGACGACTTCAAAAACAATGATAAAGGGTTTCTTTTTGATGATATACATGTTTTAAAATTGATTTGTTTGACTTTGGCATTGTGTTTAAGTTTATTATTTTAAATATTAAGTATTCTCAATTGTGGACATTTGTAAAGTAGTTGCAACCTCAGTTTTATTGTTTGGTTTTAGTTAGTTATAGTTATTAATTTCTTGTTAAGAACATTTGACGTTCATCTATTTTAATATTTAGTAGAACTTTGCAATCCTTGATTTGATCCAACGATCCGATCCGCAAGACCCCTTACCGATCCAAGTCAAAATTATTATCCTGACGACGCAGTTGCTAAATTTTAACCCATCCTTATTTTACCCTTTCCTCTTGCATGGTCCCTCATCACTTATGACATTTTTTTGCTTCTCTCTTCTTGCTACTCGTTTTAATCTCATTCTATTGTGTGGTTCCAAAGTAGCAGAAAATTTCAACAATATTTTTGTAACATGCAATGGCAAAATAAATATAACTATAGGGTTTTATAACTGATAATGAGAAAGCTCTTGAGGAACTCTTTGGGGAGGAAGAAAGTTCTCGCAAAGGCGATGCATGTTTGAATTTGATGGCCACCCGCATAGCTACAGTCTTTGCATCATTGCGGGTATGTAGTTAAGTGCTTATCTATTGACCCATAGTTCACACATATTTACGAAAGTGAACGCTTGCATAATGTTATCCTCTGACAGGAATTTCCATTGGTGCGCTATCGTGCGGCCAAATCCCTTGATCCTAACACAATGACGACATTTCGTGATCTAATTCCTACAAAACTTGCTGCTGGTGTTTGGAATTGTCTCATGAAATACAAAAACCTCCCAAACTTTCCTCAGTCAGAGACATGCGAGTTGCTCATCCTGGATAGATCGATAGACCAGGTTCTTTTTCTCATATTTTTTTTGGGAATAGGGCCGTGAAATCCATTTTTATAATTATCATGCTTAGCTTATTTATTTTCATATGCAGATTGCTCCAATCATACATGAATGGACATATGATGCTATGTGCCATGATTTACTTAATATGGAAGGAAATAAGTATGTGCATGAGGTAAGACTAAGTTTTTATGTTCCATAGTTGCTTGATTGTCCATATAATTCTCAGCCAATTTATGTCAAGTAATGATCCTGCTCAGGTTTCAAACAGAACAGGTGGTCTTTCGGAGAAGAAAGACGTCCTTTTGGAGGATCATGACCCAATCTGGCTAGAGCTTCGCCATTCACATATAGCTGACGTATGTAGAATACACGTATTCTTTGTTATTCCCTTTTAGGTCTTCAAGAATTATGAAGTTTCTCTGGTCAATGGTTGCTTTGTCAGGCTAGTGAACGCTTGCATGAGAAGATGACTAACTTCGTATCAAAAAACAAGGCCGCACAAATCCACGGTTCAAGGTTGGCCTGAGTTATGCATCGTGAACGATTTTTGCTTATGACTGTCAGCTAAAATTCAGTTCTTGGAATCTGTTGTGGACCTCTAATTTGGATGTGAGATTTATGCATCTCTTGGTGTTATGAGATGGACATATCAAGATTTCTAATTTTTTCTATTGCACGGAAGAAATTTGTACATCATATTTGATGGGAGATGTCAATCCTGTATCCCAGAGCTTTCGAAGAGATAATATTTTGTCTTTGACCCAATGTAAAGACGTTGCTTTTGTCTGTTTGTTTGTTAGTTACATGGATATCTTGAAAGTCAAAATTCTATTTTCATTTCAATTTAATAGTTTTGCATTTAATGACTTTCATTCATTGAATTTCCCGATATCGTAAGTTTGCATGTAAATTGATTTTATGTTTTTTTTTTTTTT
>CAIGRK010093199.1:0-15848 GCA_903798315.1 Fraxinus greggii
AATGTGCAAATAGTTCAAAAGTTAATTAGTAGGTCTAGGATTTCGAGTTTGAAACAAGGAGGAAAATGACGTGGATTTTCGCTGGACTGTCGCAAAGTGTTGACTTAAGCTACAAAAGCACAAACATCGTCGCTAGACTATCGCCCCTCCTTCGCTCAAGCGACACGCTGTCGCTCGATTGTCGCCGAGCCCTTGCTCGAGCGACAATTTTTCCAAGGTTGATAGTTGAGAGAAACAGAGTAGAGAGCGTATACATCATATCATATCATTCACCCTTCAATTCTTACGCGAGTTTTTGTGAGAAAAACATCGAGATCCAAATCTAAATACTAAAAACCATTTGTCAGAGGTGCCAAAAATCCTGGAAGGCTACTGGGGTTCTAATCTGTGAAGAACGGATTGTTCTTCGTGATCCATGGGAGATAGACGATTCTACCAAGTTAGGGGCTATTGCAGGATAGCGGAGTTCCAGGAGAGCGTTGGCAATCCACTTTATTTACTTCTCGGCCAATGCTCTGCTCTAGCCCGAATACTGCCATCTTGTTCCTTAGCGTCTCTAATGCAAATGTGCAAATAGTTCAAAAGTTAATTAGTAGGTCTAAGGTTTCGAGTTTGAAACAAGGAGGAAAATGATGCGGATTTCCGCTGGATTGTCACAAAGAGTTGGCTTGAGCTACAAAAGCACAAACATCGTTGCTAGACTGTCGCCCCTCCTTCGCTCGAGCGACACGCTGTCGCTCGATTGTCGCCGAGCCCTTGCTCGAGCGACAGTTTTTCCAAGGTTGACAGTTGAGAGAAACAGAGTAGAGAGCGTATACATCATATCATATCATTCACCCTTCAATTCTTACGTGAGTTTTTGTGAGAAAAATATCGAGATCCAAATCTAAATACTAAAAACCATTCGTCCTACATATTTGTCAGAGGTGCTAAAAATCAAGGAAGGCTACTGGAGTTCCAGTCTGTGAAGAACGGATTGTTCTTCGTGATCCATGGGAGATAGACGATTCTACCAAGTTAGGGGCTGCTGCAGGATAGCAGAGTTCCAGGAGAGCGTTGATTATTGCAGTTGGAATTGGTGTAGGGGATCACAGAATTCATGAGAGCTGTTGAATTGCAGTCAGGAGGTCAGATAGTATGTGTCGTCGTCTGGTCTGGTAGACTGTAAGTCTTGAATCGCTTATAGTGGATTGCTGACAAAGTACCGGAGTTTTTCCCAGTTGGATTTCTCTGTGATCATCTTGGTGTTGAATTACTGCTTTCATTTTGTTTATTAATTGATCATATAAACTGCGGTATTCAAACTTAGAACTAATATGACCTGCATGTTTAATCATCTAGAAAAGAATTAAAACGTGACTTATTGCTATTTAATTCATTAGTGTTTTTAAATTCCACATATTACACCAATTTACCCCCTCTAGGTGCTGTTAAGGTCGAACTTACGTTTTTCAATTGATACAAATGTGGTTGTTGGAGAAGTAGTGCTTTGGCATGGAGTGTTTTGTCTTTGTTAAAGCCATATTAGCGAGGTGACCATTTACTTGGTTATGACGAGGCACAATGCATTAGTCTCCTAAATCCAAGTATAAATATTTATATAATGCGTGGACTTTAGGTTAAACGTGAATGATGTTACCCATGATATGCAACATGGTACGAATGTGGTTGTTGGAGAAGTGAGGCTTTTGGCATGGAGTATTTTGCCTTTGTTGAATCCATATTGGTAAGGTGATCATTTACGCGGTTGTGACGAGGAGGCGAGAATGTATATTCGAAGATGAAGCCTTACATGGAGGAGGACGTGATGCATAGGTGAAGATGACACCTTTCATGGAAGAAATCTTAATACATAGGCCAAGATGAGGCCTTGTATAGATGAGGCGTTGATGCATATGTGAAGATGAGGCTTTGCGCGGCCATGATGCACATGCGATAATGAGACCTTGTATGGCAAATGCACTAATGCATAGATTAGGATGAGGTATTACATGGCAAAGGTGCTGATACATAGACCAAGATGAGGTCTTGCATAGAGGAGGTGCTGATGCATAGACTAAAACAAGGCCTTGCGTGGAAGAGGTCGTGATGCATAGGTGAAGATGGGGCTTTGCATGACGGTGGCGTTGATGCATAGGCCAGAATGAGGCATTGCATGGTGGAGGCGCGATGTATAGACAAAGATGAGGCATCGCACCGTGAAGGCGCTGATGTATAAGTGAAGATACATAGGCGAAGATGAGACCTTACATGATGGAAGCATCGATGAATATGCCAAAATGAGGCTTTGCATACCGGAGGCATTGATGAATATGCGAAGATGAGACTTTGAAGGGGGGTGGCTGTAATGCATATGCAAATATGAGACCTTGCATGGAGGAGATTGTGATGTATAGGTGAAGATGATGCCTTGTATGATGGAGATTTCGATACATAGGGGAAGATGAGGCATTGTATGGAGAGTGGAGACTTAATGCACATGCGAACAAAATACATTGCTTGGAGGAGGCCTTTGATGCATGTGTAAAAGCAATATATTGTTAAATTCTCCAATACTTTCGCAAATAAAGAAATCTCTTGGAAATAAATTTGTTGAAAAGCTCGTGCTTGTGTGAAAGTGATTGTTTGTAAGGTGATTCTTTTGAAAATGTGTAATCAAAAATGAAAAAAAAAAATGTTATGATGATATTTTAAAAATAATTATTTGTTTAAAGGATAATTGAAATTGAATGTAGAGAAAAATAATTTTTCAAACGAGGGCAATCATCACGTCATTTTATTGTCCTTCTACACCTGTCATTGTGATTTTATTAAATAATCAAAAAAAGTTTAAAATTCTATAAATATTTTTCTATTAAATAATTTTAGTTTTAATCACGGTCACAGACCCAAGGAGCAAACCCAGTATTAATATCTTAGTGACTCATTGTTTCAGTAATTTTTTTTGTTTTTTAATTACAGCAGCTTAGATTTTCTCTAAGCCCAAACTAAAACCCTACTGGAGTGTGAAAAGGAGAGCAAGTTAGGAGAGGTAGTGATCAAAAATTAGTAAACTAGACCACAAAAATGTCGGATACATCTACTCCGCCGCCTCTACCGCCGGTGAAGGTGGTGGAGATAGAAGGGAAGGGCAGAGCACTAGTTACTTCTCAGCCGCTAAGAGCTGGACAGATTGTCCTCAGGGATTCCCCTGTCCTACTCTATTCTGCTGCTCCTCTTCTAAATCACGACAACAAATGCTGCTCCCACTGTTTCAGAACAATCTCGACTGCGGTGGTGGTTTCTTGTCCCTGGTGCTCTTCTGCTTCACTCTTCTGTAGCCCTGAATGCCGAACCATCGCTCTATCCTCTTCCCACACCCAATGGGTCTGCCAGGCCCTCAGCCGCTTTCGAGAAGTCAATTCTCCTCTTCTCCACCGCCATCAGGACTGCCAAGTCCAAGCCCGTTTTCTCGTTGCCGCCTACAACCTGGCCGTGGTGTCCCCTTCAAATTTCCAGACTCTTTTGTCCCTTCAAGGTGACCCCATTTCGTCACAAGATGACACTTCTCTTTTCCTCCATTCCTTCATTTCCTCTATCTGTCCGCCCCCTAATCACAGCCAATTTGGCTTTTCGGCCTCGCTGTCTACGGTCCTTCTGGCTAAGGACAAGCTCAACGCCTTTGGTTTGATGGAGCCTTTTGCACAAAACAAAGAAAGGTCCGTGAGGGCCTATGGTATTTATCCCAGGGCTTCTTTCTTCAATCACGATTGCCTCCCTAATGCCTGCAGGTTCGACTATGTTGACTCTGTTGCTGATCATGGTAACACTGATATCATTGTCCGGGTCATTCACGAACTTCCTGAAGGCAGAGAGATATGCTTGAGTTATTTCCCTGTCAATCTCAAGTATTCTGAAAGGCAGCACAGGTTGAGGGAGGATTATGGTTTCGCCTGCGACTGTGACCGATGCAAGGTAGAAGCCAATTGGTCTGAGGAGGAGGAGGAGGAGGAGGAGGAGGAGGAGGAGGAGGCTCCCATGGATGAGGATGCTGACGAGGATATGGAACGCGATTCTGAGACTGAGGACTGTGGTTTGGCCAAAGAGGACAATGAAACTTTCCCCCATGCTTATTTCTTCATTCAGTACATGTGTAACAGAGACAATTGCTGGGGCACATTGGCTCCCTTGCCTCCAGCAGATGCTGGTCCATCTACTGTCATGGAGTGCAATGTTTGTGGCAACTTGAGTAACTCTGAACAACCAATCGATGGAAACTAGCAATTCCATTGATTTCTGTAAGAGATTCTACCTTCCTTGCGCTGCTTCTAGTGTTAATTTAATCACAGTGCATTCTTCAACTTTGATTGCTACGATCCTGGAACTTTCTTTCTAATTGAGTAGGAATACCTGCTCTTTCTCTATTTTAACTATTGATACGTGGTCAACCATGTTTATTCGTTGTGTCTATTTATCAGTTTATGATCTTTGTGTATTTACTCTCTCTCTTTCTCTGTTTATGATATTCCTCCTAACGATTTGTAGAAAGACTGACATGGTAATCTTCTATAGTTGAGGGCCATTTGATTTTGAACTCAAATTCCATGTCTGTTCGAGTTTTTTTTTTGCTTATAACATATAAACAAGATATTAGTTGCTTATAATCTATTCCTGGAAGAAATATTATGTCTGAATTACCAAAATCAAGTTTGAAGGTCATCATTTTTATGGAAGATATCATTTTTCTTTTTAGCATGTAAATGTTTGCCTGTAATTTGTTAATTTGTTTCCTTTAGCTCAAGAAATTTTTCTTATGCGTTTTTACTGCTTTAACTTTTAAAGTTCATTTACTTATATTATATCAAGAAGCACCAATCTTTTTCCTGGACAATGTGAGCCTTCAATTTTTTAATTTTTTTTTTCACCCATCATTCTGAACTAGTTAGAGAGTTATACATGCTTGGTTCATCTAGCTTGTCATTTTTTATTTTTCTTTGATGACTATATGAAAGTTCTTCTATAGGTATCATCTTGAACATTAAGCCCCTATTTGGTGGAAATTAAAATTAAAATTAAAATTTTAATGTAAATCAAAATCAACAATTAATTTTAACCACACATTTCATGGACCTACAACTTTTCAAACACATCTGATTTTAATCCCTACCAAACAGGGGCTAAATGTCTTCTATTTGAAATTATAGTACCTCTTGGCCATTAACCTAAAGAAGTATTGAAATCAATTATTTTCTATACACGTAAACTCTTATGTTAATTTTGGTCCCATTTGACTGGGATTGCATGGCTCTTGTGATGCACCTAGCTACATCTCAATTGGTGCTATCTCCACTTGTTCGTTGGAAGTGAAAGAGGAAGGATATTATATGTAACTTGGTCTCCTCTGACCTGCTTGAACGTAGATAGATCTAAGTGAACAAATGAAAAATGTTTAACATTTACGTAATATCATGATTTCCATTTGGGAAGCATGAACTCTCTCATGGAACTGCATTGTAGGTTGGAATGTTTTGCACAATCTCCATCTTTTTGAATGTATGTGATTTGTGGTGAATTGTTTTTTCTTCTCATAAAGATATTCTTGTTCGGTCCTTTCGGATTGTCATTCAACAAGCCCCTGATACATTGTTCCTACCTTTGTATCATCAGTTCTCTTTTGTTGATGTATAAATTACTTTCAGGGCTTTTCTATGAAGCTTTTGTTCTCCCATTGTAGAATTTTTTTAGATTTACATGTAGATTTTTATTAGACATCGATGAAGGTTTAAGGTAAAACTAAAGGTAGATTAGTTTACAAGATGAATTCTCAGACACAAAAGATGCATTCTTGCTAGTGGGGCATGCTATGCATAATGAACAGCTGCAAAATGTTTCATCAAAAACAGCATTGAGTGGGCCAGTCCAGGTTTTAGTTTTCTCATCTAATCAATGATTGCTTGGGTGAATTTGAAGTGGGTTAGATTAGATATTGACATCAAACTGAACCCATTATGAATGTAACCAGGCTGTGGTCTATGCTACCAGTCAAATGATCCAGACTTCCTAGATAATTAATTCTGATTTCATTCACATGTTATGTGTATGCATGACGTATAAGTATAAACTAACATTGTCTTTAATTGAAAGTTTACTTGAAAAAGGATGAATTTTCGTTTTTTCCCCAGATAAAGGAGGCTTCCTTTCTTCTCTTTGATGAAGTCCTATTATTTGTCATTTTATTTGGTTTTAAATTTGAAAGATTGTTTTTGATGCTTTCAAGTGCATTAGGTACAATGGTGATTGTCTTTGTTGCTTTCTCTAGAATTAAGAAGCATGAATACTTGTAAACTTATTGCGTACCCATATTCTTTACGTATCCAATCTTGAATATGCTTGGATACTATCTACTACATACTGGATACATGTTTTAATTATTTTATATTTTTCAAATTTTTGATACGTATCGGACACGTTATGCTTCGTGAAGAAGATAAATTTTATTGGTTTTAAACTCTTTTAAAACTCATTATTATTAAAAATAGACAACGAAGTCTTTTTACTTAATAAATAAACAACTTATTGAAAAATAAATAACAATTTCAAAAAAAGTGGACATGTTTTATGATAATAGTTACTGACACAGTTTACACTTATTATTGGAAATATATAGTAATAATAATTGATAATTAGAATTTTAAATTAATTGACAACTAGAGTTTTACTATTGAAAATATAGAATAATATTAAATCTTTTAATAGTTGACAACTATAGTTTTATTATAGAAAATAGATGATAGTTTTGAAACTTTTAGTAGATGTAAAATTTTGTTAATAATTGACATTATAATTTATTATTGGAAGTAGATAATGGTATTAAAACTTTGATACACCCTGTCATGTATCTTAAGTGTTTTTAAAAAGCTGAATTGATGTGCCCGTATGATATTGTATTCAAATTACACATCTAAATTCGTGCTTATTAGCTCTAGAAAACGGAAGCTTCCTAGGGCAATTGTTGCTGATGCTTTCAAGTGCGCATGACGGTACATTTGTTTTGGAGTCTTTGTTGCTTTGAGTTGATGTCATATTTGTCTATTGCTATCGCCTCACTGAAGAATGTTTTTATGTTCGGGGAAATATAGATGTTCTGAGTTGAAATGACAGAGAGGAGATGCTTGGCAATTCTTGGATCATGAATTTTATCTATAATTTATTTTAAATCAACGAAAACTGAAGGAGACTAAGTAGGTATTTCACCTTTCTCCCTATTTCTCAACAAAATACCAGTAGATTGTCTCCATACTTCCAAGTTTTTCATGACTTGTCATATGATGTTAGGTGTGCTAACTATGTTGGTTCATAGTTCAGTAAGTTGGAAATGAAAATCAATTTGACGAAGGTCTAAAGGGTGTTAGATGTTTTAATCAAGAGAAGAATGATAAAGTTTTGGGCACTCTGCGCTCTGTTTTAACGTGTGGTTTATTGATGGAATTTGAATGTTGGAAGTGTGTTTAGCTCAGTTACATCCTGTGTTTAATTTAACTGTTTGTAGAAGTTAATTACATTGCTTGGTAACTGAGAACAATAGATGTGAATTGAGAACCAAAGTTAGTTCCAACTAAGGTAGGTAGATTGCGTCTTTTTCTGTGCACTCTCCATGTGCATGCATATGCACGTGTCCGAAGTCCCTATATTTCCCTGTGGTGCAACAAGGTTTAGGTATATTAGCATATAAAGATACACTGTTTGGTGAAAATGTTAAGAGTGCAGACTACTTAAATGTGTATTGGCTAGCTACGATTGTACCTTAAGTCACTTCACTCAATCTCGTGCTCCAAAAGCAACATATCTAAGCTAACTTCTTATAGTTACACTTGAGCTAAAAAAGCTAGAATTGAATGGACTTTGTCTAAATGCTTGATGTGACCATTTTTGTATCCGTGCTGCAATGTTACAAATGCTGTTCCTATCAAGCGACTTTTTCTACTTCATCCTCAAGGGATATATGGATACCTATTCATGGTTCTTGAGTTTGTTCATTTACTCGAGATCATTTTATGATTCTATCTCTGAACTTGGGCAGGTCAAATGCCATGTTTTCTTGTTGAAAGAATTGGATCATGGACTAGAAACCATCCTCTTTTTGTAATTTTGAGTGTGTGAAAGATACCTTTGAATTGTATCCGAGGTCATTTAATCTTATGCTCCAAAAGCAGTGCATTTTGTCATTGCCTCTATAACACGGACACGTCAACTAAGGTAGCGTGTTCGTGTACGACGCGTGTTGGATGTCGACACTCTGCCATGGTTATTTTTTTATTAGAAATATTATATATTTTTAACTCAAAATTATTATTAAATAACTAAGTACTCTTATTTAAAAGATTTCGATAATAAAAATTAATAACAATTATAAATCTAAATTTATACTATATCAATAAAGAATTTTTAGTCAATGCATTGACGACGTATTATATCACTAGTTTTTTGAAAAATCGCTCGTCGACGTGTCCGTCACGTGTTGTTGCTTCATAGGTCATTGCATTTTGTCTAACTCTTTGTAGGTACATTTATGCTTGAAGCTAAAATTGAATGATTTAGTTGTTCTAGTCAACTTAAATGTCTGACTCAGCGATTTTTTTTTATTTTTTTAATTATCTATGGTGCAATATTATAAATGTTGCTCTGGTCAACTGACTTCTGCCCCACGAATAGGAATTAGCTCTGCAAGGTTCCTGAAGTTGATGGTTTATCTGAGTTCAAGTTGTGATGAGGTCAAATGCCATGTTTTCTTATTGAAAGAATTCTATTAAGTTGGAGTCTCACCCTTTTTATATTTACGGTTTTCATACTTGTACTTTCTATTTATGGTGAGCATGTTATATATTGACTCGAGTGCTGGTGTTCTTTTTTCTTAGGAATTCGTACTCTGCAATTAAGTTTGATTTTCTTGCTTGGTCTTCTCTATGTCATGTCGCTATAAATTTGATAACTGCAAGTACATACCAAAATTAGGGTCTTAACTTGAAAAAGTGAAGAGAAAGGAAAACATCTACACCATCAGTACTGAAACGTTTTGCATTATGATGTAGTTTTTTGCTATTTATTTAACTGAGCTGTATTACCTCTTTCTTGACACAGTTTACGGCTTATAAGAACTACGGATCCATAGAGATTGGAAGAAGCTTGGAGGCAGTTTCTGTTATGAACTAAGAAATTGGTGCCTACCTGGATTGCTGGTGTTTTGTTTTTGTTCGTTTGTTAAAAACTTAAGCGCGTTTGGCTGTATTTAAAAGTTACTTTTTAGGAAGTTAAATTTTTTTAGTGAAAAAAGTAATCTTGACAAAAGTAACGCAAAACGGTGACCAAACATGAGTATTGCTATTCACCACTTTTAGTGTTAAGCATCAGTCTAGGTGACAATCGTATGCCATTAAGTTACACTTAATTGGTTTAACTATACGAGTCATGTGATTTTGTATTTAGATAAATCATTCATTTAATGTGATGTTATTGACATATAGACCGATGTTTAAAATGAGTGGTGATACATAACGTTGTTCTTAAATTATAGATTCATTTAACTGTAATGTCACATGATTCATTTAATTGAACTTACTAAACCCTTGATTGGCCATCATTATATGAGATTTTTTTGGAAATAAAGTATTTAAGAATAGTAATTTTTGAGAGAATGTATGGCTAAAACAGAAGAAATTTTTTTTTTATTTGTTTGTAATATTATTTTATTATAAATTGTGTGATTGACAAAAAAAGAGATAAATGTATTAAATTTTAGAGTACCAAACAGTATCTAAAAGGTATTCTTTTTTTCTTTTCTTTTTGGATTTAACGTGTAGCCCTTAGTTAAGCTACACGGACCAGCCAACCGACCTGCCCACCACCACAATTAACTACTACAGATAGCGACGGTGGATTGGGTGGTTCAATGCCGACGAGGAAAAAGGTATTTACAGTTCATAGAATAAAAAAAATTGCTACACGTACGAAAAGCGACTCCACTAACGACAGTTGTCAGTAAAAATGTGGAGTGCAATAAAGATCGATATATTGTGGATATAAAATAAAGAGAATGATAGGCAAAAAGAAAGGCGGTGGACGAACGACATAATTTAATCAATGGTCACTGAACTTGTTCACCGTTTTTAAAAAGTTACTTGCTGTTCATTGAACTTTTCTACGTATTATTACTTGCTCATCAAAATTTAAAATGTTATTCATTGCTCACTTGAATTTGAATAAAATTAATTTTTAATGATTGAACTTTGCTAGATAATATCGATGGAAATTATATGGGCGATTGATGAGTAATTTTTTTTTTTTTCAAATTTTAGCGAGCAGCGAATAACTTTTTAAATGTTGGTGATCAATTAGTAATCTATTGTAAAATTTAATGAGCAAAAAGTAACTTTTTAAATTTCGATGAGCAAATAATAATTTATACAAAATTCAGTGACCATTGATGAAATTAACTCGTGAACGAATACACTATGGAGATTAGAATATTACTTACACGTCTACCATTAATGTCTATATAAATTTTAAAATAAAATAACGTATTTTTGCAAAAGAAAGATCATATCATTATTCCTTGCAGTTTCAGAGTTGTTCCAAATCTCTCTCTTTCATTGCATTGGTATCTTATCTTTTCCTGCCAATCGAGATTAGATTTGATTTTATCTTCCCACTTTTTCCGCCTCTTTTCTCGCCAATGCAATGTACGAAGTAGGAGATTTCATAAGGAATCAAACAAGAGATATTTGTAGCTTCTGCAGCATTTAAATCTCTGATTTGGTGGTGGGTGATGATAAATAATAATGCTCGTACCCCTGCCCTGTGGATTGAATTTAATGCAGGGTTAAGGTAAGGTTAGGGAGTCCAGGATTCAATAATATATTTTTTGTGAATATCAAGGGAAGGGAAGATAGATTGTGAGTGTAGATATTCGCAATCATGGGTTCCTACCAATTGATCAAGGAAAATATTAATCCACATCTGCAAGGAAACAAGTGTACTTTGCGCATTGAGGGTAGGGATGATGTTGAATCCGCTTTATCAGAACTTGATTCGTCTTCTTCTCCTATATTGGGTCGCAATGCCGCCTCTAGATGTATAACATCTGCTTCTGGAACCACTCGACTTGTCTCCCTCGATATTTTCCGGGGGCTTACCGTCGCGGTAACTTTCCATCTACACACTACTAATTCATCTGCCCGCATCTTCAGATTTCTTTGAGGTCTATTAATTTGTGTGTGTAAGCAGTGTAGGATACTAACTGTAGCATTTAGGGTCATAGTGCATGAGCCATCTGTGTTGCCTATTAGAATAATGTAGAGAGAAAGACTAGCCATTTTATGCTTAGCGGGACTCTATAATAAAGGATCATGGCGGAATCTTAGATGTTATAGAAGTTAGTAACATGAGGAAATTATATGATTGAGATTCTTGGTAAAGATCATTAATGCATTAGGAAAGAAAAAATTGGAAATTAGTTAATATGGCTGGTAACTTATTAGCCATCCGAGACCGTAGGGGGAAGGATGAATGATGGGAAGTAATGAGGTTATAGATCATGATTTCTGTAGGTGGAAAACATCATGAATGAGATCTATAATCAGTGCATGGAAAGAATAATCTATTTCTTAATTCAAAATATTTACCATATTGTTTCGCTTATGATGCAGTTGATGATACTTGTTGATAATGCTGGTGGGTTCTTTCCTGCTATCAATCATTCACCATGGAATGGTTTAACATTGGCAGATTTTGTGATGCCATTTTTTCTCTTTATGGTTGGCGTCTCTCTTGGACTTGCATACAAGGTACTTGTTTGTCCGTAAGAAAGCAGTTGAACTTCCTTTAGATTGTGATAACTTTCATTTAGCCTGTGCATGTGCATTAATATTTAGGATCTTGCCTTATTACCCCCTTTTGCTCTGTAGAAGCAGCTCGTGCTGCTTCTGAGTTTTAGGTAGATCGCAGTCTTTTTGCAATGTTTTACAGAATTTCTCCTGCAATTCATTTTATTAGTTATACCAACTCCGGAATACGGCTGGTATTATATCTGTTTTTTGAGTGATGTCTTTAGATGCTCTTCATGTTCCTGTGTATCAAGTACTATATTCTTTTTCCAGAACTTGACTTGCAGAGGTGCTGCATCAAAAAAAGCAATGTTACGAGCCCTAAAGCTTTTAACCCTGGGTGTTTTTCTCCAAGGTGTTTTTCTACAACTTGTGCATTATGATATATCTTCGGAAATTGCTATTTGATGATGATGATGACTTGATACAAGAGTCTCTTGGGAAGTAATTCATTTACAAGATTCTTGAGTAATATTTATGTCTTTCGTACTTTTTATGTGCGTCATTTGTAGAATTTCTTTAGTGAGTATGTCATCTATCATCTTTTGCACTTCATCTTTTCATTCACGTTTTGCATCATGTACATTCACTTCTGATATGTACAGGTGGCTACTTTCATGGAATTAATGACCTAACATATGGTGTGGACATGTACCAAATCAGGTGGATGGGTATATTGCAGGTATGAATCAAAATTTGTTTTCTCAGTCATTCAACTGAACACAATTTATAGTAAAAATAAATAAATAAAAATTATAGTCTATATAAAAACCGAGCGTGTTTATAATTTCTTTTAGCTTCCTGTAGTGAAAAATTCTTTAGTTTATTTGTTTTTTATATTTTTCTTTGAAGTGTGTGAATTATATAGTATGGTTTTCCTTTTTGATTTTTTTTCCCCTTACAGAGAATCGCAATAGCATATTTTCTCGCAGCGGCATGTGAAATTTGGCTTAGAAACGATGACAAAGTTAATTCAGAATTATCTTTGCTGAAGAAATATCAAAGGCAGTGGTAAGTTTCCTAAATATGTGTATTTTGGAAGTGTTGAAGATTATTATATTGAGACGTCTCTTTCAAAGCTGTATTCACATTGAAAGAATCAAGTGGAATAAGTAATGGAGACTGATTTTGCAATTGGATAAACGGTTGGCTTCTTCTTAGTGGAATGAATTGCATCTCCAGGGGTGAAGCGTGTTACTCATCCCCGTGAACTATACGGGTGTGTAAAGGAGTCATACAAGTGAATGATTCTACCATACTGCTTCGAGGATTGTTATTATACCTGCCTACAATATAGTTTCCACATTTCAAATATCAGATCCGGCAATAACAACAATCTAAGCCTTACTCCAAATAGCAATTAGTAATAGGTCAACTGAAATGTTAAGCTCTCAGAAAGAGTCTCAACACATTTGTTAGGGAGACATTGGAATCTGGACTGTAAATAAAATATGTTTGATGTTTGGTCCATTCAGGTGTCACCTGTATCTACAAGTCTTATATTTCACTAGCTTATGCTTCCCTTTTCCATATTTTCAGGGTTGTGGTCTTGATTCTTACTGCCTTGTATCTTCTGTTGCTATATGGTTTGTATGTTCCTGACTGGGAGTATCAGATTCCAATCGAAGCATCTTCTTCTGCGAAAGTTTACTCGGTAGGTTTTCCTTGGTAATTTGATATTTATCTCAGTAATTGTAAGCGACAACTTATTTCTGAAAATGTTATGGCAGAGTATTTTGACATTATTGGTTCCTGTTGAAGGTGAAATGTGGTGTACGTGGAGACATTGGACCAGCATGTAATGCTGTTGGTATGATCGATCGCAAAATTTTGGGTATTCGTCACTTATATAGAAGGCCAATCTATGCACGAACAAAAGTATGTTTCTTATTCTTAGAAGTTCTAATCGATGTTTGTTTCAACATTTATTTTCCTTTCCTTATATTCTGAATATCATATTTTTCGTTGTAGCAATGTAGTATAAACTTCCCAGATTATGGTCCACTTCCTCCTGATGCTCCTTCATGGTGCCAAGCCCCTTTTGACCCTGAAGGGATTTTAAGGTTTGCACATTTATTTTCCTCGTAGTTCAACACAATTAATTCTTAATAGAACCACGTTGTATGAAGAAAGTAGATTAGTGTTATTACTTCGCACTGCAACTTCCTCCACCCATATGCTAAAAACAAAAGGATAAATAACAAAAACAGAATGATTACTATTCTGGTCCGCATAACTCAGGTTCGGTTGTGAAGATATCTTGATTAGGAAAGACTCTAAAACGTGACTAAAGAAGAAGATGCTTTTTTCTATAGCAAAATTTACTTAATTTTAAGTTGTTTTCTGTTACCGCTATTACTATTAACCTCATTCTACATTCATTATAGTACAGCGATGGCTACTGTCTCTTGCTTGGTCGGTTTGCAATACGGGCATGTTATTGTCCATTTCAAGGTGAGTAGTGGCCTTGTGACTCGTGATTTTGTTTTATAAAGGTGAATAGTGCCTAATCATTCTTATCTACCTTGTTCACACACAGGATCATAAAACTAGACTATTGCAGTGGTTTGTCAAATCATGTTGTCTTGTAGCCTTGGCTGTAATATGTGACATCAGTGGTAAGATTTTTTTCAATTACTTTTCGTTGTATTACATTCTGACCAAGTTGCTGATTTGACTGCATTTCCCGACAGAATTCTTGGAAAACCTTTTTTTTTTTTCCCAAGAATTCAAAGTCAAAGATGCAAAATTTACTGTTTTCATCCCCACTTGAATAAACAAATGAAATAAATGAAACAAGAAAACCTCAGAACAGCAATCTGATGTCATTACGTTCCTCCAATTCCAAATTTTGAATATCTATTTTTTCCTGATATAATGTTCTCCCTGTTGACATATATTGGTTCCTGTTGTAGGAATGCATATAAACAAGGTTCTATATTCTTTCAGTTACATGTGCTTCACTACTGGCGCTGCTGGAATTCTTTTTGCTGCAATCTATATAATGGTTAGAGAAGTCTTCCCCATCGTTCAAGCATATAACCATTTGATACATATGACTTGTTTAAACTTGCGAGAATTGGTTTACTTACGGCCCTTGTTTTTACTTCAAGAGTTATTTAGCCACAAGGGATACGAATAAAAACTTGATAACTCTAAAGTATTGGCTTATTCCTCTTACAGGTCGATGTGTACGGATATAGACGCTTGGCTGTGGTGCTGGAGTGGATGGGAAAGCATGCTTTAATGATATTTATTCTCGTAGCATGCAATGTTGTACCACTTATTCTGCAGGGATTTTATTGGGGTCAACCTCGTAATAACATTGTTAGTTTATCAATAGTTTGCTCTTAAATTTACGTCTCCTTTATTGCAGATTTTTTTTTTCTAGTTTTTGATTTTTGTCTCACAAATAATCTGATTTTTGCAGTTGACTTCAATTGGAATTGGGGCACACGGATAGCAAAACAGCTCTTTACATCTATTCTCAGTCCAGTACAGTATTTAAGATAGGTGAGGGTAAGCCGGTGATGCAGAATTTGGTCCCTCTGCCATCTCAAATGTCCACATTCCTGCATAGCAAATGGTGGATGCATCGACGTAGAAAGAGTTAGAATGATAGGAAAATAAGTAGAATTAGCAATATTTGTTTCATCATATGAGTACTTGCGGCTGAAGGATTTTATGTATTTTGCTTAGTGACGCAGATGCTACTAGAACCAGTTATTATAAATTACATCGTCCTCTTACACGAAAAATTGTGCTACTTGTGTGCACTTTGATTCCACTTTTTCCACACGGTTCTATACTAATTGGCTGAAGGTAGAGTAAATTGTTGAGATTGAGAGTGAAACGATGAAAGAAATTCCTATTTGGTTGCCAACATTTGTAACTTTCTAATGGACGTGGAAAGTTTCAACTTTCAATGGATCGATTGAGCGTAATTGCAGGGGAGGGGGGGAGAGAGAGAGAGAGAGAGAGGTAAAACTG
>CAIGRK010093211.1:0-22969 GCA_903798315.1 Fraxinus greggii
CTCCTAGTATGAGATCGCATTTCTAATATTAATTGAATCCTAAATTGAATCCATTACCAATTAGGGTTATATATGTATATGTATATGTATTTTTTGCGTGTAATGTAGATTGTAGGTACAGAAAATAAATACACCTGTCACAGGAACTTAAATTTGGTGACGTGGCAGAGCAAAATTTTCCGGGCTATCCCTGTGTACATAATAGTGTGGAGGTGTGCACCTTCCTATTACGTGCCTTTTACGTTCTTGATTATGTACCACAAAATTCGGCTGTGAGCAAAATCGATTGAGATATGCTTGAGGTACATAATAGAGATACATAGGAGTATATATAGCACTCACAAGGGGTATGATCCACTAGAATATTTTATTCGAGTGAACATCATCCCAAGTGTTATGTACAACCTTATGTACACTTATTATCTACACTTACATTAATCCAAACCGGTTTCACCTGAGCAAAACCGTCTTCAGAATGAAATATAATGGTTCATTTCCCCCAAATTTTCCATTTCCCCTAAATCAAAGTATATCGATCTCTTGCCATAAGCTCCCACCAGAAGCAAATCCGGCAGCCACATCATTGTCACCGGCCGGCGCAAACGAAGAGCATACATCGCATGCATTTCTCTCCCACTGTTTTGGCTCCACATTTCCCCCAAATCACAATCTCTCATTGTCTCACCCGAAGCAAATCCGGTAGCTACATCATTGTCACCACCTGTCGGCGCAAACGAAGAGCATATATCGTAGACATTTCTCTCCCGTTTTTTTGGCACATGCAGAATATCTCCCACACGTGATTTCGGGTCCTCCCTTCATCTGTAACATATATTTGCTACCTTCCGAGTTTCTTGGTAGTACATAAGTTCGAATGTTTTGGGATATGCAAATGAGTTGAATGATTTTTCATGTGTGATTCCTTGGTATTAGGAATGAAGATTTCTCATATGTGACTTAGCTGTTTTCTTCGAATTCTAGATTTAGAAATGTGCAACGACTGATGATCGAAATAACAATATGTATTCATTTCCTGTACCTATAGACTAATTGCTTTTACATAGTGTGTGATTCTCTCTATTCGGTGCTTATATAGAGAGAAATATACTAGTGAAGAAATGTACGATGAAACTGGACTAACATTCCTTGATTTCCAGACTTTCCCTCAAGAAGTTTAGTAGGTGTCACGGCTTGAATTCCGAATTCAGCTCCTTCTTCACCAAAATGCTTCTGCAACTAGATTCAGCTGAAACCAGCTGATTAATCAAGTAACTCAACAAAGAAAATATAATTTTGGGCAGGTTGAATTGAGGAATCGATTCAATAGTAACTGAATTTCCATAACAAATTACGACAGTGAATAATTTAGAGAATATACAGCCAGTGTATCTATACGTTCCAACAGAGAAAAGCGTGAAAAAAAAAAAAGAAATGAGGTAGAAAACGTGTTCCTTTATTACAATTAAAATTTGAGTAAAACGACGCCGTTTTGTAAGGATAAAAACGACACCGTTTTAGAATCGAATTTCTGTTAATTCCATTTCTTCCTTCCTTCTTCTTCCTTCTAGTTTCTTCTCTTTGCTGAGTTTCTTCTTCTTTTTCTACCCTAAGTGCTCCCTCCATAACAATCCTTCCCCTCACCTTGATCTTTTCCCCAAGATCGACATATAGGAAACTGAATTTAATCCATTCAGAGTCCTCCCAAGTTGCATTTTTTGGTGAAGATTCTTACCAATGTCTAAGCCACTGGACTCCCTTGTGGTTTTTGCGTTGAACCCTGCGAGTTTGAAGAATAGAAAGAGGCTGATAATTAGTGTGTAAAGTTTGGTTCCCTTCTGGTAATTGTAAAACATGAATGATGTTACTTCCAAGTTGCTTTTTTAACAAAGATACAAGGAAAACTGGGTGAATTTTTGTCCCTTCTGACAAAACTAACTGGTAAGCTACCTCCCCAATTCGATTAACGATCTGGTATGGGCCAAAGTATCTAGCACTCAGTTTGTGATGAGATTTCCACTGATTGCTGAGTATAGGGGTACAGCTTGAGGAAAACCCAATCACCCTCTTCAAAGGATCACTCCGTCCGTTTCCTATCAGCATATAGTTTCATTCTTGCCCTTGCCCGTGACAGATTCTCCTTCAGTAGTTGGTCTAGTTTGTACCTTTCTTGTCGCAAATCGTCAACTGCGACTACATTAGATTGCTGATAGGGCCCTAGTGCTAACTGAGGTGATTTCATCACATATAAGGCTTCAAACGGGGTCATCCTTATAGCAGTGTGATAGGTGGTGTTGTACCACCTATCACAAGAGTTTGGATAATCACTTTGCACTTTATAGCCAAAGAAAAGAAAAGTGTAACATAATATAACACAGTAACACTTAAAAGATATTGTCACAACTTTTGGTCCACAATATCATAATATTTAACATTCAGAGAGGTGCATTTGCAAATCGACAGCGACACTCTTGAAATCCCTCGAAAATACAGATTTGAAGTGATAGAACACACTGTTAACTGAATAACCTCCACTTGATATAGTAGACCTCACAAGTATATTTACTTTGTCACCAACAGGCAGATAGTGAAACAGCTCTGTTATGTTCGGCAAAGCTTGAAAGTTACTTAACAGTATCTTCTTGGAAAAGTGCCAGTAGCTACTTTTCAAAGAAGTTAATCTAAGTAACTTTAAGCTTAGCCAAACATAGATGATCAATTGGAAGTCAGTGGCCGGCCTCTCCCCAAAGTAAATCCTCTGGTTCCATCAGGCATTCTTGGGCCTGGAGGCGGCTTAGAGGGTTCATTAGCATGACTAGAAGCATGCGTTCCATGGCCTGAAAAAATATACATGTTTTTAGCAATTTTATTACAAGACATATAACTGTAAGATGTCGAGATAATTGAACAAGAGAAGTAAACTATAAGAGTAACTTCTACAATACCATGTCCATTTGTACCGTAATGTTTTTGTCTCCTTCCACGCCCTCGGTTTCGATCCTTATGGCCATCTTTCTCTTTAGGTAAATGTGCCCCATTTTTCTCCTTTGCTAGATACTCCCCATCCTAAGATGCATAAAAACAGCAAACTTTATTTACATATTTGAATCACTTATGCTATGCAGTTTGCAGAGGGGAGCATCAATTCTGCAGTTTTGTGCTCGTGAATATTTCAGTTACACCAAGTTTTCTATTCTACGGAAGAAATTTTCTTTGGAGCAATCATTTTCTTTGTCTGCTACTTCATCCAAATGAAATTTTTTTTTTTTTTTGTTTTTTTGGGGGCATAACAATACTAATCAAGCAGCAGCATCTTCAGCAAAAACCGTTAATGTTACTGTACAAACTGAAGTATATGAACTTCATTATCAACTGTAACCTAACAAGGATGAACACAAAAATAGCTTTCTACAAGATTTAAGATGCACCTCTTCATCATGCGAATCATCATGATGCTCACTTGAATAGTGGTTCTCCTCATTCCCTTCTGGATCAGACATCTGAGTGTTGCTACTCTTCTCTGGCTCCGATTCCCTCCAAATTTTTTTCTTCTGTCCAGGCTTGCCCTAATAGGTAACTAATATTGTTACAATTGCCAACACAATGTGCGTGCGCACATGATTTCATCACCAAAAGGGATAGGGAAGTGATAAGACCAATTACCGCTTTCTTAAGAAGCTTGACCCTTAATCCGAATCTCCAATCTTGTTCATTATTTAAAGTGACCACCTAAATTCGAAAAAGCATTCAGTAACAAGCCAAGGTAATAAAAACTATAAACAGGGTGTGGATCGCACTCACAGCTTTCTCAGCAGCCTCCACAGTGTCGTACTCCACAAGAGCATGTAACTGCATGTAGAAACCACGAGATATTAATGGGTCAACAATTACCACCTTTCAAGCCTGACATGTATCTATCTAAGTAAATATTTCACAATGCGAGTGTATCAGTTTGCAGCTCTCTGACTTGTGTGTGTTTACAAGCGCCCTTTTATTTTACTTACTCAAAATGTGGTAGCACTTGATGCATCAGTTAAAGAAAAGAAGAAGCTTGTAACTAAAACCATTTCTATAAAGGCAGATTCCAGAGTAGGACACAGAGATGGTATAGCTAAAGTCTTTTCCATAAGCTCTAAATATCAACACATCTGAAGCTTGTATTAGTTGGAACCTGTATGGGACCTTCAGTTGAAATTAAGAGTGGACCCAATCACATCCTACAACTCATTCCCATTCTGATTATAAATAATTCAAACTTAAAACTTCTTTTCATACCTTCCCACTCAGCAGCTTTTCCGCAATTGTGCACTTTTTGGGCTCCCTTGTAGCGTGTGGGTCACGGATGGTAATATGCTTTATGCTAAAAATTTGAAAGAACAGTTACACGGCCAACCAGGAAAGAAGTAACACGGACACAGCATAAATGCAAGAAGGGGAGAAAATGCATACTTTCCAGCTTCACCAAACACTCGCCGAAGATTATCTACTGAATGATCCTCCGGCAAATTCTCCACCAAAACAGTGCACAGCTTGAAGACAGGCCAAGATTTAGATCCTGTTTGAGCCACATTTTCTTGCCAAAAATGTATTTTGGACTAGTGATTTGATGGAAAATGTGTGGTTGAAAAATAAGGAAAAGTTTTGGATTTGCGTGTAATATTAGCTTATTGAAGAATGTGTAGTTGAAAATAAGAGAGGGAAAAATGTATTTGAGAAATAATGGGGGACCAAACAAGGGCTCAATATCTTCTAAAACTACATGTCAGATTAATGATATCATGTTTCATTCAAGCAAAAATGTTACCATTGGATCCTTGACCTCAGCTAATGGAAGAGGATGAAGACGCTTCACCTTTTTCCCATTGGAACTAACTACCTGCAGTCAGCAGGAGCAGACGCTGTTAGCAGAAATTTTGGACAAAAATGAAATGATGGCAATGGCAAAAGAAGGCTCTTTGAGAAACTATTTAACATTAACAATCATCAAGAGCGATGTTACTTTTTTATAAAATCTGGTCGATAAGAATACTGTTAAAAAAACAGTTCCAGCGAAATTAAGTCACTTACAAGATGATCAGATTCCCTGAGTGCTGCCACTATCAACAATACGTCTCTTGTTAGCTTCTTCATATTTCTAAAAGAAGCAATAACTCCAATAGAAACTGGAACACAGAAAACCGATTTTAGCTATGAGAGTAGATATACTGTGCTGTTTTTAGCTATGTAAGTAGATATGCTGTGTTATTTCGCCGGTGCCTCAATATCTTATGAACTTACTAATTCACAATAATGTATATTGCCAGGAAAATGGAATGGTAGCTTTTTAGTGAATAACACAAAAGCTCCTAATTCATTTAATGAGCGAAACTATGAATTTCACTGTGACCACCACAACTTTAAAAATGCCTTTGTGTATGTATATCTCTCCAATTTTAAAGATGCAATGGAACACATATTGGACACAGCGAATTAGCAGCGCCAAGAAACAACATCTTGGAGAGAGTGACTTGTTCACTCAAATAATAAGAGCTTATTTGAGAGCAATTAAAAGCCGATTAAAATTGAAAATATAACCGTTATTGAGTCTCACTCATCTAATAAAAGTCAACAATAATAGCTAATTTTTAAATTTTAATCAGATTTTAATCTCTACCGAATACGACATAAGCTAAATATCGATGACAAGAAGCTCCAGGCCCTGACCCTTGGCTTGCTATAAATTTGAGCCCTAGGTTCTGTCCTATGCTATGGCCTATGAAATTCTTTTTCACTGTCTTAATTAGATAACAACACAAATATACAGCATTCCTTTTATGTTTGATAAGTGGTTCATTGGAAAATTTAGCCTCCGTTTGGAAAGTTATAAACAATTTAATTTATAAATAGATAAAAATGAGTGGTGGATAAGTGGATAATACCCGTGGGTCCATTGGAATGCGTGGTTGAAAATGAAGTTCAACAATTTATAAACGATTTAGAAATTTTGCCGAACGGAGGCTTATAATCTAATACCTGAGAAAATAGTGTGCAGTGAATTATTTTATGAAAAAGGTCAATTTCTACATTTTAGGCTTTTTCTCTTATCAATTTCTACAGATGATTAATTTCAACAATTCAGAGTGCCAACTTCAGCATTCCAATTAGTCAGTTTACCACATTTGAAAACAAAAATCTTATTCAATTTGTAATGGTTTGGAATTCCAGGTAACTCTGGTTAACACATGCAACATTGGAAAATGGAAAATTTAATCTGCGAAAAAACAAAACTAGAACTCACCAAACCCTTCTGCATTTTTAGTCACGTACTTCATCAAAACCTTGTCATTTGGCAGATTTTCATCGCTGAAATAATACTCTACCTGCAAAATGAAACAGATTTCAAAAGAAAACTTTGATTAATAGATGCACTTGCAATGAAATATTGAAAGAATTAAACCGCAATGAACCCGGTAAACCCTAAATCATAACAAAGACCTTGAAAAATCACATGTGAATATCCAGATATTAGATAGCCAAAAAATTTTAATCAGAAAATAAAAGCACACAAGGACCTGAAATGCCCCTTACTTTAAAAATTAAATGCAAAAATCAAGAGAAGCTTATACAAAACCATCTCCAATTCTCATATTCCTGAATACCAGATAAAGAGAAATAAGTTGCTGAAAAAAAATTCAAAACGCGACCTGTAACGACACATTTCAAAATGGACACACACATACACACGCTGAAAAACCCTACAAAACTCCATATATGAATATTTTCAATTTCATAACTAAACAAAGTGCTTAACTTAATATCCGATTCACGACTCAAATATTATACCCTCCACCAATTCAAAACCCTCCTAGTAACGAAAATCTTCTGCACAATAATCATCAGTTATCCTCAATATTCCACAAGACTTCAAGAACTTACTGCACAATAAATCAAGATTTTGATACAGCACAATAAGTTCCTATAGTCTTGAAGACAGTGGCAAACACAATGATGGCCCAGCCTGCACTGGATTTTGGGCCGCCCCCAATTTACAATATGTCAGCAACAGCCCAAGTTAAAAGAAAAAAAATTGAAATGGGCCAAATAATTGGCCCAATCTTATTAACTGTTGGTGGGTTCCCATATATTTCAAGGCCGAGGCTTGAATGTCCACCCCTGCCTTAGACCCTCGGTCTCCTACATCTTTATCTCTCTGACTCTGATATACACACTTCAAGCCTAAAAGGTAAGTTCTCCATTAAAGATCTCTTTCTTCTCTTTCTCTAGCATCAATCTGTGAAATGTAGTATGGAATCTGAGTTACAAAACTTATTCAATTATTCTCCAATTCATTTTATGTATCGATTAGAAATGTAATTTGTTTTGTCATCTTCTATTTTACAGATTTTAGTACCTTATCGAGATTTTTTAGTGTTATTCTCATCTCATATTTGATTTAAAAAATTTTAGTACCTTATCGAGATTTTTTTGTGTTATTCTCATCTCATATTTGATTTAAAATGGATCTTTTTATTGATTTCTTGCAAGTTTTGCACTTCATTTCTTGCTAAATTTTGAAATTGCATTTTAGGGCCTAAACTAAAGTTTAGGGCTTTACTGTTTTTCATCCAAAGTTTGAATCTTTATTTTTGTACCTTAGCTAATATCGCCGCACTGAAAAAACTTGCCGGGTCCACCCTGCTTGAAGACATTGAGAATCATAACTGATATAGTGTATTAATGTGACGAATTTCGTTCTTAATAAACCTTGATTCATATCAAAGACTACTAACATAATAAAATCAACACCTAAAATTTCAGTAACAAGTTAAAGTAAAAAATCAAAAAAATTTATGCTGTACAGAAGTTCCTAAAGTTCTGAAAAACACCGCGAATCAACTAAAGTCCTCGAAATTCAAAAACGCCGCGAATCAACTATTACTAACAAACCCTACTCCAGAATAGCAATTACTAAGATAACGAAATCATCAGGCCTAAATTTCAGTAACAACTAAATTCAAATATACGCAAGAAAGCAAATTTAAACTCTGAAAAAACTTGCCTGTTTGATGATCTTGTTCCGAAGATCATCGGATAGCACGGCAGTCTGAGGAAGATCGGACGGCTGGGGGAAGTGAGATTCATCAAATTCCGGAGATCCCACCGGTAAGAAATCATGTTCATGATCGAGGTCAAGATCGTGATCATGATCTGACGGTGGTGACGAAGAGGTGGGAATTAGGACTCGTTCCATTCGCAGGAGAGAGAGGGGACTGATCTCTCGAAGGGAAATTTCATCTGGAGGGTCAAATTTATACAGACTGAGCTCATTGGATACTTTCCGTAACGTCAAAGAGAAGTCTACTTTATTTCAAAATACATTTTATTGAAAATAGAAAATATTTTTAATGATATATTTTTTAATAAAATAATATTTTTTATCATTTAAATAATATTTTTTAATTTTTTAATCACATATTTACCATTATATGAATATTTAAAATACATTATTTCCTTAATAATATTCATTAAACACACTCTTAGTCAATTGTAATCAGAGGATGAATGAGGTTCAGAAAAAAAAGGCTCAATGGTCTGACAACTTTTTAGAGTGCTTAAATTAAAATTTAAATAATTGTAAAATATAAATTTTTAATGAGAATAATAGGTTAAACCTTGCTACACTTATGGCACACAAAATTTATATATAGGGGTACGTGGTTTGTGGTTGAAAGATGATAAAAGAAAAATGAAAATAAAAAAAAGAACACAGATGCTCCCACAACAGCACATGTAAAAATTCTCTAAAGAAAACACATTCACACTTAGAATTTCCTGTTCACTGCCACGTCAGTGGAGGGTTAAATTATCAACGAAATGCTACATCATTATCACAGTATCTTTCACCTTCAATTCCCACCCAAATATTAACCGTGCAATTCTTTGAAAGTGGGAGAGCCATGTTATGGGTGATTTTATTGCCCAGTTCATAGAGCACTTGTGTTGCTCCATCATTGAAACTCAACCAATATTAGGGCCAGTAGTGTTGAAAAATCTTGAGAACGGCAATTTGTTTGGGATTAACTGCTTAAGCATAACTCCATTGTTTTACTAGCGTTCCATTTCTCATAGTAGAAATCAAAACCCTTAACATTGACCCCATACAGGACAGTTTGGTTTGCCACACTACCCTGTCAGCACATGAACATCAAGAAACATTACAAACTTAACCAGACCACAACCTTAAATCTAAACAAGAAATCAGATGAACGATAAAATACCCAAAACTAGAATCAACCCTAAAAATCTTGGGCTAATGGAGTTACACCCTGATTGTTCTACTCTCACATCATCTACCACTGGACCACATAAAGAGCTCATGTCATCAGTTCTTGTGTTGTAATAAACACTGTAGAATGCAACACGAGTCCTCTCGGCCTTGGCCGTGAAGTTGAGATTAGCTGACTGAAATGTGGAGTTGGAATCCGGAGTGTAATGGATGTTTTGCGCTTGATCACCAGCAAAGGCCATGATGGCTAGCGGCCGCTTGCAGGAGTCACCGGCATGGCCTAATGAAAACGTCAATCTGTAAGGTTTATTAGGCTTAGTTTCAACCATTTGCGAGATAATTCCTTCCTTTCCGGAAAGCAATTCAATGGCACGTTTGCTTCCCGGGACAGAGAAATGGTACGAGTCGATGTAGCGGACGGCTCTGTTTGACTCAACTATCCAACCGGGCAACGAGGATGTCTCTTCATCTAGATTGGTGGGAAGTAAAACACCAAGTGAAGCATTTCTGAACATCCAAGGGCCTTCTTCGAAATCACCATTAACAACTGAATTATCTGAATATGTCAAAAACATTACAACTCTTTAGCAAGCTAAAAAATCATTCATGAACTTACAAGAAAAACAAAGGAGTTCATATGCTTAACTTTCCAATAATAGGTGCTTTAAATAAAGAAAATTATGGAAGAATACCTATTCTACAGCTCATGCTAAACTATCTTGATATGACACCTAAGATTTTGGCTTAAGCAATTGGTATTTAAAAAGTCATAGGAGATTATTGTGTCTAGTTCAATAATAAGAGGGAGCTGATCCTTGAGTAAAAGAATCATCTTTTCATGAGTGAAAAAAGAACTTACAAACAATCAAATTGGCACTAATTTAAACAACTATATGCAAATGCGACAGTAATCATAGCTAGTGTACAAGGTAGAAATGTAATAGTGGGCATATCCATTGTTGAACAGTCTGATGCTTTTACAGGTATTCATTCCTATTTCTTTGTGTGGGCTCAAGGAGAAATTTTTCACGTGAAACCATACTGTAGTTTTGTTTAAATTGTTTAAGCACATTTGACTAAGCTTGAGAAAAAAGATTTTAAGTAACTTTTTATAACAGTTGATTTAGATGTGTTAAGTGTTTTCAAACTTTAAGAGCTTACTGTCAAAATCTTCAATTTTTCAACTTTGAAATCTTTTATTTTAAAAGTTACTTGTTTCCTCAGAAGTAAATTACGCAATTTTTTTAAGCTTAGCCAAACGTGCTCTTAGCACACAAGCATCCAATGCTTCCAAGATCCATACAGTGTTGTCAATAACAAAGAACTGTTGAAGGATGAACGGTAAAAAGTAAAGAGCTTCGCCGAATTTTGGAGTTTGAAAAACATACAGAATTCTACTAACCTTTAGCTTTATCGGGAACCAAAAGCTTCTTTATAGCGATATTGTCAATAATGGGTCCACAAGTGGGATCATCCTCCATACCCGTGTTCCTGAACACCACCCGCACATTATCCTCCTCTGCCTGAAAGGCCCACGCGTAAGAATCCCAGCCCTGAACGCTGTACAGAGTCTGCAAATCAATGTTCTGCGACGCCGGCGGGACCGAAACGTTGAGCGACTCCAATTGGGCGCAAGTTCGAGCCGCGCTGAATGTGATTGAGTAAAGTGAGCCCTTGTCGACGGCGATTTGTTGGCTAATTTCGGCATCGTTACCGAGCCGCACAGCGTGTGCACCCTCCGGTACGATGAGGATCATTCCGCCCTGTTTTTGGCCTGATTCGACTATTTCGACTGTTCCGTTGGATTTCCAGCTGGGGATTGTTGCCACGCCCTCGGAAAATCCGGCTTCTGAGGAGAAACCTCCTGGTGGAGGTGCCTCGAAATCGCCATTGGGAAGTAAGCCTGCAAAAATTCATCGGCCGTTGTGGTGAATATGGGGGAAATCAGTGGGTAAATTACAAAATTGACTGTTATGACAAGCGTAAATGATAAATTTTTTAACGACTAATTTTTTAATCTTAATCTGATTTTAATCCCTCCCGAACACGCCCTATATGTCAAACATGCGCTTAAACAACCTTAACAACTTCCGATAGATCGTACATATATATTACTTTCTCGAAAAGTAGGGACATATCCTAGAGGGCCCACAAAATTTTGTTGAAGACCCACATGAAATTTTCTCACATGACATGATAGGGACTAGATGACGAGCAACGCACCAATACGACAAGAAGGAACCCATCCCATAGCAACTTTAGGCAAGTTCAAGAAGCCGCGTTAAGCTAAAAATTTGGGCCCGGTTACTATTTCCTGCGCTTATCGTCTCATTATTCAACCATTTTTTCTTGTCGTTACTTTCAGATCTAAAGAATCAAAACTTCGATCATGAGAAAGCAGTGGGCACCGAAAATATAAAGATATCCAACGAATTATACAAGATAGTACACTTTCAAGGGGGCCTGGCTTTTTATTGGCCAATAACAATTTAAGGGCAATAAATCTTAGACAAATAATTATATTTCTTAATAATAATAATCTTTAAAATACAGTTTATAAGTAAAAAATTAACAGGTTAAACAATACTTATAATTACCCTTGAAGCTGTAAAACATGCCCTATTGTTTAAAATACGGAATATTCTAGGAATACATAACAAAATTGATGTCAAGGATTGACAAGTTAGGGGCCGCCATATGACCTTTATGTCATCCATTATGGATCATGCTATGTATCATTCAACAATGTGCACTCCACACGAAAAAAACGGGAATTTTATTTTTTTCGTAATTGTTCAATAAAATCACGCCACGTGTTTTCTATAAAAAAAAATTCTGTGAAATTATTCATTTAGAATTTCGGGTTTGAACATTTTATAAAGTTACACTTTTGAGGTTTAGGAAACGGAATGATCAAGAACAATGCATTAAAGAGGGACAATACATTGGTTGGTTCTTTAATTTGCAGTCAGTACTAACTACGAATCGTTGTACTCATCCTAAAAATAACTCGTCTGGATGTGTAATAGTGTACTAAATCGAAGTTAAGTTCTGTTGGGACCGTTACAATTTTATTGAACTTGGCTTATATTTTAACTTAAGTAGAATAAAGGTGGATGTTTAAAGAAAATATAGAGATTTAAATTTTTTTAAAATAAATTTTGTGAAAATTTGATATTTTAAAAAATGTGTGATTAAAAAATTAAAAAAAATTATGAATTAATACGTAAATTATTTTATTGAAAAGTGTGTAGTTAAAATTGAGATTAAAAATAATAATAATAAATTTAAAGAATAGATTTAATGGCTGGTGGGCCAAAAAAGTTGAACGCGTGAAAACTACAATCATTTCAGATTTTCTTAATTAATTTAGGCTCCATTTAACAGATTTATAAAGAGTAATGGGTCCCAATATACAAGTGGTAGTTATGAACTTGATATTGAAATTAAATTTTGACTTTAATTGAATTTACAAATCAATTTATAAATTGGTTTTTTCATGTACAGGCTTGATTTTTAATTTAGACCCTGATTGACAAATATTGAAAACTTTTTTTCAACTTTCTCATTTTCGATCCAACGTTAACACGATCAAATATTCTGCATATAAATAAAAAAATTATTTTACTTTTGAATCACACTTCTCAGAAAAATCAGAGTTCAAAACATTGTTTCCTTGTTTCTAACATATAAAACTTCAAATTCCAACTTACAAACTCCTTCTAGAATGCTTATTTACAAATTTATGACACGTTTAATTTTTATTATTTTTCCGCTTGTCAAATATGCAGTGACTATAAGCTTCTCGAATCTCAAATACAGTGAATAATAAGTTGCTCACAAAATCAGGAGCGGAAGTGTCCTAAAAAAGCTGTGCTAGCTTAATTACAAGTGAAAATCGAAAATAAGTATATAGAGAACGTACCGTCTTCAACCAATGCGGTAGCTGAGTGAGCGAGTAGAAGCAGAACAAATACAGGGGACCATTCGCACCTTTTTGAGCTTAAAGCCATCTTCAATGCCGAAACCTCTCTCTCTCTTGCTGGGGTTGAGTGTTTGTGTGAAAGCAGAGATAGCTGACTGTGCCGGAGAGAAAGAGTGAGTAGTAGAGGGAAAAGGCACAGCAACCGTCCTTTTATCCAAGATTCCCTCCTCCTATTATTTGTTGTTTTTTTAGAATATAAAGTTACTTTGACATTGATTTTTGAGAAAATTGTAGTAGCGATCCCAAATTTTTTTAATTTTTGCAGATTTTACTCTGACTTTTGTTTTGTGTTATCTGAGGCCTCAAACATTTCAAAAATATGCACCGAAGGTCTCATTCATTTGACCGTTAATTGACGAAAATGGTAAAATTTGACCAAATTTTAAAAGGGTAAAATGGTAATTATACAAATTTTAATACAAAAAATAAAAATAAAAAGAAATTTATAATAAAATCAAATCAAATCCAAACCAGAAACCAGAAATCTTCAGCCACCCGTAATCATCAGCCACCGCCGGCCACCTATCTTCATCTTATTCCCTGCAAAGAACCCTCAACCAAACACTGAAAATTCGAATTGGAAAGCGAGGAGTTCCGGTGGAATATGAGCACATGAGGAGGCAATGCATATGCTTTTTCATTATCCATGCTTTCGTTTGGTTAGAGCTGAACTTCACTTCCACTTCCCCCCTCTTATTTCAACCTATTGAGTCAGTAGATTTGCCCAGGTGTTATTTGGTGAAATGCAGGTGCATACCTTTTTGTTTGAAAATAATGTTTGCCACTGAATTTACGCACTGAAAAGAATGAGTGTCGGCATCCATTGCTGTTGGAGACAAACACTGCCGAAGTCAAACATGGCTGCCATTGAATGATACAAAGAAACTGAACCACCCTCCCCAATTTCAGATCCAGATTACACTAACATTTATTTTTCAGATTTATTTGGGTTTTAGTATTAAAAAACTCAAATTAGAAGTTCATATCCATTTATGTTTACTGTGTATGTTTTCAAATCCACAACTAAAGATAGATCCGACAGTTTCATTTCAATTTACTGCAGAAAAATGTGATACTCTTCCTGGTACCACTGGTGTGTGTTTGACTATTTATTTTTAACCGAAATTGAGGGTGGAGAGAGTGGGGTTGCCATTGGGGAAGAAGAGTTGTGGTGGAGAAGTTGAAGGTAATGGCCAGCGTTAGCGACCGACGCTGGGTAGGTGACGGTGGTGGTAGATTGGTGGAGGTGAAGAAGATGAAGATGGTGGGTGTGGTGTGGTGGGATCGGGGCAGGTTTCTTTTTTTCTTTTATATTTTTTTGTATTAAATTTTGTATAGTTACCATTTTGTTATTCTAAAATTTGGTCAAATTTTACTATTCTGGTCAAATAACAGTTAAATAGATGGAAACCATCCATATGGACCCCCGGTGCATATTTTTGAAACGTTTGGGACCTCCGCTGGCACAACAAAGGTTAGTATAAAGTCTGCAAATATCTGAAAGGCTTAGGACCGCTGCTGCAATTTTCCCTTTATTTTAAAACTACATCTGTATTAACAAGTATACTATAAAAAATGCATACCCATACATCATCTTATAATTAGCCATTTGGCATGACTTTCAAATATTAAATTGGAAGGCAAAGAAATGTATCCTATTGTGGCATTATTTCATGTACTAAGTACTAATATAAGTCAGATAAAATAATTTAATCATTCAGAAGATATGAAAAATAAGTTCTCAATGTAAACTGTTTACTAGCATTTAAAAAAAAAAAAAAGTTTGTATTGTCAAGAACAAAATTTTGAAACTGGAGTATGCTCGCTCAGATAAATATAGAAATTCTTATTCTTGAACCTAATGGATTCGTTCAATTGAACAAATAGACATACTGACATGTACAGGCGAGAGAGAGAAGGCAGGCACGATGCATCAAAGACTTGCAGAGCACCAGCGGGCAGCAGGCCCACTCACCTCTAGCAAAGAGTAATTAGCAGACTGATCTGACGCAATTACCACCCTCTGCCCTGGCAATCCTATGCTTTCTGATATCCTGATCACGATTATCTTTGTTTACAAGTCTCTTAATTTTGACAACTGACAATGCAAGTTTCATTGCTTAAATATATCCGAAGTTCCATTCACAGGTTCCAAACCTTGAGGGCTTGTGGTTGCTAGAATTTAATTGAATTCATCGATCTCCAACTGCTTCTGTACGTACATCATCCTTCGCACTAATGTCATCTGTCCACGGATCATGAACAACGATATCTCCAGAAGTATTATGCTCAACGCCTACAGCTTTTGCGTTATCCAAGGAAGCAACATCAACATTCATGTTAGTGCATTCATTCCCTAGATCCACTTTTTTTTCCCCTTCAACTACATCCAAGCCTTTAGCTAAATCCATCTGCACTGGAGCAACAGACTTCGATACAGATGGAGTTCCGTCAATTTCGGAATCAGCATTCAGTACGCAACTTGACGAGGCTAGTCCATTGGACGTGCCCGCATTTACATTTCGCAAGTCTATAGCTCCATTTTCTTTAATGTCACCTGATGCTTCAGTTATATCAAGCGGAAAATGAACTGGTCTTGATGCCAATGGAGAAGTATTGTTCATTTTGGGTTCAGCATTCCGTGTATCAGAATTGACTGGCAGACCTGTGCCATCTTTTGATTCATCAAGCTGACAGATATTGGCACATCTATCTAGGAACTTGGTTGTTGATAAAGAGTCATCAATAGACAGTGGCTCTAACTCCATCACACCTGCATAATTATTTTTGTCCAAGGTATCATCTTCAGAACCATCTGGATTATTGAATGCAGCAGCACCTGTAGAAGTAAGGTTCTTCTCTATATCTAGGCCAGCATCCCCCAGAATATATCCATTCCGACTGAAGAGAGCAGTCGATTCATCCTGATCAATAATTAATTGAGGAGCTGAAGTAAATTTGGATGATGAGTGAACTTCCATCCCAGCATCAACATTTTCGCTGGTCACATGAAGCAACAGATCACTGCCCACATCATTAGAGAGTGGACGCTTGCGCTTCAGTGCAGAGCCATTCTCATTGTGAGATGATAAAATCCCATTAGGATAGAGGTCCTTGTGTACTAGTTCTCTATCTTGGTTGTCCATGATTGGTTTAGAGATCTGTTGCTCGATAGGATTTACTTTGAACTGGTAGCTTTCAGGACCAATTTGTTCATTCAACTGCATCTGTAACCAAACAGCTAGAGAAACAGAATGATCACGAATCAAAGAATCAAAAGGTGGGCAGCGTAGCATGTTAATCAAAGCTTGGTTATACTGAAACATGCTGATAGACGGTGTAATAGTCCCTTTATCACGGCAAAATTTAATGATTTTGAAAACGTGCTCACACAAGTTCCCCATTTTTGCCCAACTACAATCACAAAATGCATATTCTGAACCAGGATTCCATACTACATGAGTTGTATCTTGGTCTTCCCGGTCAATAATCTTGGCACATTTACGTTCCATGACAACATTAGGATCAGGGATCTTCAATGATTTACGCCAAGCTGTTAAGCCACTCATCCATTCATCCTTCCAATATCGTGCAAAATCATCCTTACCTGAGTACTCATCAAGCCAGAAGTACGAGTGCACTTTGGTACCTAGCTTATTAACCAGCCAATCAGCACGTTGGTATACGCTTTGGTCCTTCTCATTCAACAACCTAAGCTTCAATTGGTTGTGATAAAACTCCATTGCGGCGCAGGTCTCTAGGCTGGCAAGAGGAAGAGTTTTAAGTGCACTTTCCCACATACCTGATCATTAGAGTCCTGTTAGGGAAAAAATAGAAATGTACTTGAAAGAAAGGAGAGATTTAGCTCTCATTGTGTAAATTAAATCCTTTATTACATCAAATTAAGTTGATTTTTCCAACAATGATAACTGTGTGCTTAATATTTGAAGCGTCTTATAAAAATATGGGAGATAGTCAGCATAGCAAAAAGTTAACCAAGGATGTGGTTTGCCACCAACCGAGTTAAATACTTCACCAGTTTCAGCAAAAGGCAAAAGCTACAGGAGATGTACCGAATGCATCTCAAGTATGACGATGCACATTTGGTAATTCTCATTTCAGTGAGTATATCTTACCTAGTCTTGGATACCAATTTGCCTTGAAGTAGTCCATGAAATCAGTTGCATCTGCAAAATCTTCCATAACATCTTCAAACATATTGGCACTGCCAGATCCTTTGCAAATTTTGTTTACCGATGGACCGAGCCTCTTCGCTATTTCAGCACGCACCTCCATTTTTGAGCATCTCTTCAACAAGTTTTTATGCCACGCATGACGAACCCGCCAAAAGCATATCAATACAGAGCATTCAAAGACTTCCCTGAATAACATGCAAAAAAAGAAGAGACTCTAGGGTTCATTCCAGTGATATTCAACCAAACACTTTTTGCTCTAAGAAACAGAAAAGGTAAGGGGAACATAACAATCCCAAAGTTCCGTAACTTTAACTGGATAACAAAATTCCAACAAGTTGTCAGCAAAAGAGATTGAGCTAGTTGTTGATCACTTTTCAGATCTAAAAAGTACTAATTTCTAATATAGAATTGTTGTCACATAACAAATGCAACATTTCTATGTAAAAATTAGATATTTAATCATGTTTTCAAGATCGAATCATCCGGTCATAATGGTTTTAATTTTTCTACATACGGAACCCTATATGCAGCAACATGGTGACCAATTTCACTAATAAAATTCCCGACACGCAAAAAGAAAAAGAATTGAGAGAATAATATACAAAGAGAGAGATAAAGGCTAAAAAGAACAAAGACGATCATGGTGCAAACTCAACTCTATGACAAGCTAAAATAAATATAAGACTCGTCCAAAACAAATAAACACTGTAAACCATCCACATCAACTGACTTCAGATGAAGACACTAGGAGCAAACCTGATTGCCAGGACTTCAGCCAAAGGGTCATCCACAATAAACCCAGCCAACTTCCATGTAGGATCTTTTGCACGAACTCTATTGTGAAGTGCCCTCATCCATCTATGTGTTTCTCCTCTTGCAAATCTAGGAGATATTATCCAAGCTACAGGAATAGCCTTGTTGTCTGAGTTGAACACAACAAGACTGTGAATAGGATACTGGATATAATTGCAACAGAATAGTGAAGTAAGATTTAAGAAATTAAGTGGTTTATGTACTTGATGAGTGAAATACAAATTTAAGAAAAATGGAGCAAACCTTCAGCTTATTTGACCCAAACTTTGAATCTGATGCCAAGAGTCTTTGATTTCCAAACCGGATCAGCTGCTGCAACTGCCACTCTGTTTGAATGCCCAGGACAAAAGGTTCAGAATCAGAGAAATCTTCGTAAAAGAAAACAAGACTTTGGTGGCTTTCAACCCACATGCTAATGCTGACAGCATCATCTGCATCTAGTTCATATGTAGATCTTCGAATACTCCTCTCCTGTCGACGAACATATCTATGGGTCAAAAGGTCATCTCGGTTAGAAGGACCTCCTTGTCTCTCCACTGATTCATTGTGTCTCTGCATGATGGTTTCTACAGAGACCCCAACATAAAGGAGAGATAAGACACGGAGGCGGAGATCCTCTGAAATGTATGGAGCATACATAGCACGCGTTCCGGCAGCCTTCTTGTCCTGTGGGCCATGGCATGGCAACCCCTGCTTATCCACATGCTTATCTTGATTGTATATAATAAGTGCCACAGATGGCTCAGCAATTAGACGCTTAACGATAAAGTGACAGGTGCAGCCCCTCTTTGTATTTGGTCGACCAGCAGACTTGTTCTTTGGCACATAAGTAGTCCTACTAGGTCGTACAATACCACCTTTTCTATGATCATCTGGACCAAACGAACACCAGTACCTATAGAATCAGTGCAATTAATTCACTGAATCAATCCAATGGTTATAAAGCAGATGGTGGCCAGTTTTAATAATGAGAAGACCATTGAGCTTACAATATATATTCGAGAATTCCATCGACTTTAGGCTTGTAAGTCATCTTGGGTGGCCGTCTCCTCCTAGCTTCAACGTGGAATCTAGTCGGGCAATGTTTATTGTTAGATTCCCCCCTAACAAAATCATCTACCCGGGTGAATGGGATGAGAGCAAGTCTGTCTATATTGTCGCGCCAACCTTCCACCTTAGACCACACAAGATCACTGGAAGAGAACTCCAAAGATGGAGGGTTCTGTACAGGGA
Organism: Fraxinus greggii; assembly: GCA_903798315.1. NCBI lineage: Eukaryota > Viridiplantae > Streptophyta > Magnoliopsida > Lamiales > Oleaceae > Fraxinus > Fraxinus greggii. The sequence goes on from CAIGRK010093211.1 coordinate 19,490, forward strand.
GTGAAAGAATCTCGTCCCATCTAGCCATCTGCAAAAATGAGTAGAAGAAAAGAAATAAAGAATCGAGAAAAAATATAACAAAATTAACCAGTTTAAGTTTCATAAGCATCAAGGTAAGAGTAATTTCCAAGAAATTCAATCATAAAGGATTAGGAGAAGAGCTAACCAATTACAAATAAGACAATAATGATAAAATTAAAAATGTAATAATTTTTCCCAACAGCCTTTCATACTTAAAAAATGCCATATAATAACCCCATTATCAATTTCAAATACATCTTTTTCAAGATACACAACTAAGTCATCATTGATCCATCATCCCAGTCCAATTGCAAAGTCGATTCTTCACAATGCTCATTGCAGATAACTGTGTATTCAGTATTCAACAATTTAATTATCTAAGCAGTTTAATTGATGAGAATGGAACTAATATTGAGAATTCAAGAAAGTCCTTCCATTACATATGGCAATTCATTCTCAAGGAGATTTGCCTATTATTTCATAACAAAACAACTTAGGCCTTGTTCGGTAAATTAAAATTGAAAATATGGCCGTTATTGGGTCTCACTCGTCTAATAAAAGTCAACAATAACGGCTAATTTTTCAATTTTAATTCGATTTGAATCTCTACCGAAGACACCTTAAACTCAAATATACTATATTCTAAGCACAACTACTAAATGATGTTTTAGGCATTTAGAAGCTTGATGTATTACAGCTGATGATAAAAGATCTTAAGCACAACTAATTTTGCATCGATAACCATAAACACCCAAGTCGTGACTAGCTAAATTAGCAGACGACAAATATCATAACCAACAAAATACAAATAATTAGCAAGTTTATGCATACTCCCCAAAAACTTCATGGGATAAAAAACAGAAAAAGAAAGAAAGCCTCCGGCATCACTTATCTGTTAGCANAACTAATTTTGCATCGATAACCATAAACACCCAAGTCGTGACTAGCTAAATTAGCAGACGACAAATATCATAACCAACAAAATACAAATAATTAGCAAGTTTATGCATACTCCCCAAAAACTTCATGGGATAAAAAACAGAAAAAGAAAGAAAGCCTCCGGCATCACTTATCTGTTAGCAGAGTGCCTTTCTTAACAAGAAACGAAAAGCAACGTGCTCCATCATATAAGAATGAATTTAGTATTGAACCATGTAACTTTAAAATAAGGGCAACAAATTTAGCTTCAGGGGCAGTTTGAAATCCATTTTCATGTCTAATTTACGGAATTTGATTCGTTCACATAAGAAAAATAAAATAAAATAAAATACAGAAACACAGAGTAAAGAACATAATACTGTACGAAAAATCTTTTCAATTTTTCTGTTAACATATAAAGCCAAAAATAAATGAATTCACCAGAAAAATGGAGGACAAATCACGTACCTCTGAATCAGAATGTTGAACCCGGAGGTGAAGTGAAGTGTGAAACAAATAATAAGCCCTAATTTCTGAATTCTGTGAATTGTTGAATATTGATTTTTGAGGTGCTGGGCTTTTTATTGAACCAGGTTTGGGGCCCAATTCACGAAAAATATCCAAGTCCAGGCAAGTTGACAAAAATAGCGTTAAATCAGTGGAACTAAAAAAATTTGTGCGCAAAAAAGATTTATTTTCTTTCTGAAATTTTTAATATTGTCTAATTTATTTTATTAGAGTCTTATTGATGTGGTCAAGATGAAGAAATAAATTTCATTATTTTAAATTTTTATTTTATTTTTATTCTCCCCATCCAAGTTAAGCGATTATTAACGGATTAATAAAAATATATTGGATAGATATATTGATTTAGATTGCATAATCTTGTAATGCATACATGACATAGGGTTTGAAAAATATTTTCGCCCGTCCCTACTCCCCAACGTTCATATATGACATAAAGATGACAAAATGTTCTGGCCTATCCCATCCCGTTGGAAAATGGGGATGTGGAATATGGTTTGGCCCTGACTACATTTTTTTATTTTATCTTATTTTTTAAACTTAAATCACACAAAACATAAAAGTAAAATATTAAAAATAAATAAGTAATCATCGATATTTTCGATGAGTAAGGGACAAGGAGAGCCGACCCGATCGTGCTCATTTCATTGACATCCTTAGTATTAGAACAAGCTTAAATTTCCATTCTAGTGGTTACTAGTCCTATATTTTAATTTTGCCATCTAAATGTATCCCCGTTTTGTAATATTCATTTCGTTGGTAAAATAAATGGGAATGGATCAATACTCTCATGAGAATTCACTTAAGTACATTCTTTTCAACTATCTTGGGGTTTGATAGAAATCAAAGATATAAACTTTATGGTTTATTTTGAGATGGTTATTTGTGAATTATTCTCTCGTCTTTTCTTTGAAAATTATGTTATTCATGGTATTTTATTGGACATCGTGTAGTATTTCCTTCATTGGAAACTTTGGACTTTTATTTATAATAATAATAATCCAACATTTACTTTTCAATTATATTGAAAATATTCTTGTGTGACTTTGAAAGTTAAGGAGCACCATTAGTTGAAATTGTGTTGCATACGTATGGAGTACTCTACTTTTTATCTTTTTGAGACAAATGGTGGGTTATTATTTTATTAAGAATAAATTCTCAGATAACTCATTTCTTTTTCTGCAAAAATATGACGTCTAACGCAATTATTGTATAAATCTAATATAATATGATAAGTCACGTGTTATAAGAGATATGACAGTAAATCGATGCATTGGTCTAGTAGAGACCCAACTAATACTATTAGTAAGATCAATGTTAGCTCAAGTGATAAAAACGAAATCTTAATAAGTCGGTGACTTGAATTCGAGTCTCATTTGAATGAGAAGGGTGAAATTCAAAAAGCTAAAAACGATCGACCAGTCCAATAGAGTCACCTAATTGATCGTCCGTTGGCTAATGGAAAATTCTTTCCTTTCGCCTGATACACATGAACCGTATTTCCTCTACGTGGAACTAGGAAAATTAAAGAAGATTTTCGAATAACATTTAGGACAAATGAAAATAAATAGGTGTTGACAAGTACAAGTAGACCAAAATGTTCTCCCTAAACTAACTCGAAAGATTGTTCGACTAGCCAATACAAATTGGCATTAACTACATCGTCTAATTATTTGACCAGTTGGCTCAGCTGGTCTTTAGCCTGCACTCAAGATGAAAATTAGGAACTAAATTTACTTCGACATTTTATCATGTGAATATAGGTTGCATGGAAAAAAATATAATTCTACAATCCAATTGCAAATTTTTTATGCATTTTCTAGTAGAACTCATACTTAAACATTTCGTAGCTCAATTTCTTAAAAATATTTTTACCCCCAAATCACATGCAACTCTTATGCAAGTCAACTAAATAATATATTATTTTACAAGTCAATTCTTGTGGCAATCGATTGATGCTTGTTGACACCGACCTCCGAGATCATTAAACTCGGATTGATGTAGTATTTAAGGAGA
>CAIGRK010093226.1:0-13957 GCA_903798315.1 Fraxinus greggii
TTACTACATAATTCTTATTATAAGAATTTCATAACGCTTCCGCACCACCAAAATAACTCCCTTCCGACGCCTCTCCCCATACTGTGATGTCATCAAAAACCTACCACGACTGTTTGCACAGCGTTGTGCCAAGAAAGATCGGGAAGACTCATTAAACATAGAGACGAATTCCTCCATCTTACTAGCCTCCCTCAACTTATCCACCATATTCACCATCCAAGCGGCGCCAAACTGGTCCATGAAAATTGCTTCTGATATCTTCGATCCCCATTCCTATAGCTTGACAATACCTAATGCGTTAACAGACACTACGAACTACTTCGCCTCAACTCTAAAGCGAGAACAGAAGACCATAAACCTACTGCATAAGACTGTTTCCCATGATTTTGTGCAAACGAGCCAGCTGCTGATGGAGCAAGCAGTTGGAATGGCCTCGTTGCAATGCTGGAACCTGGACAAAATTGGGCAGCTGTGCGTGCTCGCCACGCACGTAGGGTTGGGCGGTGGCCAAAGCAAGAGTTTGTAGCATAGGTTCTCCTTCACTGGATTTGTGTTTGTCGTGCTACCTTCGTGAATGGCATAGTCGGATGCCTCCATGTCTTCGCTGGGGAGTGCGCGGTCATGTCCTCCATGGATTCGGGCAATGGAACTAGGGTTTCCGGGAGGAGCGGCCACCTGTAGGAGAGGTTGGCTATATTTTTATGGTGTTGGGGTTGGGACGTCTGCTATAAGTTTTCTGTTTTAGGAATATCCGAGAACAAAAATAAAAAGTGCATTTGACTAACACTTGCAAATTTTATGTACAAAAAAACGCTCGTTTTCACCCTTCTTTACAATGAAAATCGATTCCATTTTTTCCACAAACACATTTTTCTACAGGAATAATATTATTCCAAAAAAATCTTTGGGAAGCTTATTTTTGAGTAAAAGAAACTTTAAAATGGGGCCTTGATTTTTATTTAAGATATTATTATGTCATTTGGAGTCCATTTGGAAAATTTATAAATCAATTACACATTGGTCAAACTTCAATTTCAATCACACATTCCAATAAATCCACTGGTACTATCCACTTATCCACCGTTCTTTTCTATCTATTTATAAATTAAATCGTTTATGAATTCTTCCCAAACAGTGGCTAAGTAATTAGACGGCCTTTAGTAAGTAAACCAATCAACACAAGATTTGCATGTCAAGTTCAAGTTACTTAGTTCCTGCAGTTACTAGACCAAGAAATATGGAATGCATAATTTTCCGGGAGAAAGAAATTTTTTAGGTATAAAAGAGATTCAATGGAAGCAAGAGAAGGGGGCTCATGATAGAAACCTGAAACCTTTAGTTTAAATAACTTAAACAAGGCATTACATAGCTTTGTCCACCCCTCAGTCCCACACTTCTCAAACTGTGAACCCAAAAACCAAAAAGAAAAGCAAAAGAAAACTAAGAGATCAGCATGGCATTTCAATGTCCTGAAGCCTTTAGAAACCAAATTAAAGCTTATTTCAAAATAGGTAGCTACCCCAAAGACAAATATGCCAGTAGTGTCAACAAAATGAAAAGGTCAGTAATGATAGAATGTTAAGTGCCAAAAAGTAGAGCTTACATTGTCCAATTGTTGTATTGGATGTCTTTGAAGAGTAACCTAAGCTCATGCATTTCCGAATGTCATCTGGATTCATACCACCACCATCATCTGCACAAATATTCCAATTTATCAACTACTTTGCATAACACTAACACAAGTTCTGGAAATGCATGATACGGACATGAAGTGAAGACAAAAAATACTACACCTTGGAAAAGCAAGGCAGGAGAGTTATCCTTCACGTTATAAATTCTATCAACCTTCACAAAAGTCGCTCCACTGCGTATCTGGTTTACAGGCACATAGAATCATGCATGCATAAACTTTTGATGTAAAATTAGTCTACATGATCAATGAATTGACTCTTTTCAATTCGAAAAGTATCATCATTGAGTTGAACCACCAGGAAAACAAATCTTCTGTTATGTTTTCCATTTTCCCCTTCTATAAAATCAGTCCCAGATTGCCAAATAATAACATAAAGCAGATACAATATAGATTCTATTATACTGAAAAGGCTTAAACATGCGTAGAAATATTATGCTGAAATGGCTTAAACATGCTTAGAAATATTAATTCACTAGCTAAGTTCAGCAAAATGATTAATATTTCAAGACAAACCAGATGCATATATATGCCGTAATCTAGTCGTATTAATGCTCCAACTTCCAGTATTTGGAAGAAAGCCAACAGATTAAGACATGCTAGACAGATTTTGGGAAGTATAGCTTATCTAAAATGCATCAGAGCATCTAATGAATTCTCATTTTATAAGCACTACAAGGCCATGCTGGCACATATGTACTTCGAAATTCAGCAAATCTGATTTACACATCCACAATACAACAAGTCAACCACAACAAAACATAAACTAAGCCTTGTTTCGATAAGAATCTCATCAACAATAGATGATAAAAATTATAGTCTCGTGTCCAGTATAGGATCTTGCCGTCTGTTGAAGCTATATAAGCTTAGTAATAAAATTTCATAAAATACAAGAGGACCTTCTCATTAAATAATTTATCAATAAACATTTTTATGCACCATATATCGGAAAGAAAGTGATGATAAACATACATACATACATATATATGGTAATTACCTCATCCACAGCATTATCCAAGAGCTCAGCTATAGCTGCAACAAATGATTAACATGTCAGAACTTGCAACACAAACCTGATGGCATCATTTGATTCTGTTTCTTTCTTTTTATTTATTCCCTATGCTAATATGCCAAATATTGATTAACTTATACTCCTGTAAATAATAAAATTAGCATAATACTTAGCAGAGAGGATGCATGAAACATTATTTTCTTCTCAATTCTACTCCAATTTCGAAAATGCAGGCAGATAATCCTAATGAAACCAACTCAATTCAATTATTCTCATACTTGAACAATAAGAACAAGCTTAGAGCAGTAATATTACCCCCAAAGGCCCATTTATGAGAAGTCGCATTGGAATGCAGAAACTTCGGGTGAACACGTGCATGCTCCAAATCACCTGCAGTTACAAAATCCAAAAACCCAGAAAGGAAATAACTAAAAATTTTACATATCCTTATACTCAGAATAACATTTAAAAAAAATGAACCCACCTTGAAATAAAGTAGATTTAGAAGGGCCAATTTCATAAGCGCCAGCTTTCCAGAAACTTCTGGATTCGTTATTAATTGGGTCGGCAGGTTGACCATTCGATGGTCTGCTTTGTATAGTTGCGCTATTTGATGGTTTGTTGACCATTTTTGAAAATTCATCGACGGCGGTGCCTTCATCGTCGCTGCTATCAAGGTCGACTACCTCGGCGGTGATGGGAATCTTCTTCTGTTGTTTATGTAGCATTTATTACAGTTGTTGGAACAGAGGTTTTGTGAGGGTTTCTACAATCAATGATCGTGCACTGGAAGTTGAAGAGGTGAAGTACAACTGGTAAAGAGGTCATCAAATTTTGCGTTTTAATGCTCAAACGTAAGAATTGCGACCCCAAGGTGCTGTCCCAAACTTGTCTTCTTTACTTTACTGTTAAATATACTTTGAGCCCAATTTTTTTTAAGAAACTATGTTTGAAACCTATTTTTTGGAAAAAAGAAAAAAAAATGGATGGGTGATTTGATAGAGAATGTGTGGTTAAAAAATAAAGAAATATTTTGAATTTACGTATAATATTATTTTATTGAAAATGTGTAGTTAAAAATAAAAGAGAGAAAAATGCATTTTGAAAATAATGAGTATCAAATAAAATAAAGGCTTTATAATAGTGTTTTCTTAGAAAATGTGTAATTAAAAAGTAGGAAAAATTCTAAATTTTACGTGTGAAATTATTTTATTGAAAGAATGTATGATTAAAAATAAATTTGAGATAAATAAGTTTTTAGAAAATAGAGCTTAAATGGGGGATAACTTGAATTCAATCTTAGTAATCTCCACTAATTATATGGAGTTATAATTCTAATAACATACAATTTATAAGTATTTTATTTTTATGAAATTATAGATTCTATTCAGATTGTAACTCTTGCCGAAACTTTATATGTAAAATAAAAGAAAGATTTATTGTTGCAAAACTTTGACCTTATTGTACAATACGTTAATACTACCATCATTTCATATTTGCGAAAAATCTCTTATATGACATTTTAGGTACAGAACTTTAGATCTTAAAAAAAATAATAATAATAAGTTCACGTGTTGAATATTTTATTATTTAAATATGATTGAAAATGAGAACCCAGCAATAAAAAAAAACAAAAAGGGAATTTTGAAATGATTGTGGAACGGGGCTTGATCTGAAAATGGAGTTCTACTTGTCTAGAAAGTCCAAGTGCCAAATGGCCTAATTTGATTGGCACTGTTAAATTGTCCCAAAATCAATTCTTACGTGCTAAATCAAATACCTCCTCTCTCCAACTCCCAAAGAATCTGTGTTTTTCCAACTGAATAAAAAGCCTGCACTCTAGGAATCTGTCATAAGGCGTTTGTTTTTATTCCGAAGAGAACTTTGCTAGCAGAAAACTGTGTAGGATTTTTTTTTGTTAAAACATATGGAAACCTTAGCACCGTTCTTCTTGGTCTTGTTCTTTTCCTTTACCCAACCAGTTTTATGTGATGATACTTGTAGCACTGCATCTTGTGATAGTGTTAATGGGCGAACCAGCTTCCCGTTCCGACTAATAGGCCAGCATCCAATGCGTTGTGGCTACCCGAGCTTCAACATTTTGTGCAACAACCAAAGCCGAACAATTCTTAACCTTCCATTGTCTGGTGAATTTGTAGTAGACTACATAGATTACACTATGCAACCTTCTATGGAAGTTCTTAGGGAAGATGAACTGTGGGGAGGGCAAATTGGGGAAGAAGGTGGAGTGGAGAGGAAAGATATTGGGGAAGAAGATGAACTGTGGAGGGATAGGGAAGGATAGGGGTGGGAATAGTGACATTGGAATAGTGACATTTAGCCTTTTGACCTGGTAGAAAGTTTATTTTGTCCTTTGACCTTTTACTATTTTAAAAAAAATAAAAACTTTCATTTTCTATTTTCCATTTGTACCCTTCATCCCTAAACAAAAACAACGGTGCTCAAATTGAAATCAACCAAGAAGCAGCCGTATCAACGAAGCAAGAAGGTCTTCCCAGCGAGAAACAACAACGAAGAAGAAGGACGAGGAGGAGGAGATTAATTGTGAAAATTCTATTTTGGTTTCAACTCACTTGGTAAGTACTCCATTATCAAAAATATACAAGAATAAAAACTTTTTCCAATGATTTTGGTATGCCTCAAGTTTCTATATAAACTGAATAGTTTTGGGGGATTGTTAAGAGATTGGAGTATTAAAGTATTGGGTTTGAAATTTTCTATAATGATGTTAAAAATCGATTTCTTAATTTGATTGTGAATTTCTTTATGGTTGGAGGGCACCGTTTGTTTCTTCCAAATCCAGCAAGCACAGAGTTGCAAAATGAAGGCGTCGGATTGATTTAGGTAACAAAATTATGGTAAAAAGTCATCATGGCTATAGAAATGTGGAAAACCCCATTTTGCCATTTTCTGCTTCTTGAAAAAGTGATCTAAAGTCAAATCATCAACCAAATTTTCTCACTTTTTATGATATTTTTGAAATTAATTGGATTGTTATGAGACTCTAGGTGGTTCAAAAAGTTGGAGCAGCTTTGTTAAGTGAAGAAACAATTTGCAACGTACTGTTTTTTTTTTCTTTATGGGAAACTAATTGCACAGTTTTTTTTTTGGAAGGTACTGAAAAAATAAGGTTGTTTTGAATTCGAGCCTATTCGCTTGTTTGTTGATATAAAAGCATAGTGGAATACCTCTTATTCTCCTGAGTTTCAATGGATGTTCTGTTGAAAAATATTGAATAAGAATGAAATGCAGAAGAAAGAAAAGACTAAATTGGCTAATAATCAACCGTGGGCTCTGAATCATAACTTGAATTTTGTTTATTCAAACTTAAGTTGATTTTGCATTAGTTTCCGATTCGAGATCATATTTTTCTTCATTTCCACCACATAGGCCCATCGATAGGTCTCCAAATATTGCAAAGTGAATCTGTGGTTTTATCCTTTTTAATGAATAAATTGCCTCTAGTTTCCAAACATAAGTTGATTTTTAATTAGTTTTCAATTGAATATCAATTTTCTTGATTATACTATATGGTATTATATGTGTAACCTGTCATATGTTAAGTGTTTGAGAGGAAGATTTAACATTTTTTTGACTTCATTTAGATACAATCTGTCCAATGTAAAACTTCTTGAGAGGTGATTATATTAATTCCTTCTCATCTATTGCATTGGTGAGAGGAATCGACAATCACTAATCTTGATTGAGGATGAACTGGAGGATCCAACCAAGAAAAATAATTGCAATCGTATGGAGTTCTCCAATTCACACCTCCATGGAATCATCAACTCAGATTTGCCTCCATCCATGAAGTTTTGAGGATGCCCACAATAACACCTTGTTACTAATAGTTAAGTGTTATTTGCAGGATGTAGTATATATACAACATTGGTGATCGCTGTGGTGCGAAAGTTACAACACGTTCTAACGTGGCGAATGTGGAAAAAGTATATGAAGCATAAGATGATGTCCATAAGGAAATATTCTTGAAGTTGTGCTTTGGTAAACTGTATGACATCAGGTACATGAAAATATCTGCTCAATTAATTCACAACCTATTATTATGAAGGGTTGTCTCTGTCAACGAGGATGAATTGTGGTTTTGTTTAGACTTGGAAAAAGTTGTTCGTTTTTTCCTATACAAGTTTATGCTCGTCACTGGATTAAGCCCTGCGAATGAGGAAGAGTATGAGAGCCAGATAAATGAAAATGGTAGATTGAGAAATAAGTATTTTCCAACATCTAACAAGGTTACGCCTAAAGAATTAAATGAGGCATTTAAAAAAGAGATACAAGACCTGGATGATAAATACAAACTGGGTTTAATGCTTAAATATGAGACTGTGTTGAGGTCCAAAGGAAAAAAATACATCTATAGATCTTCGCACTTTAGATATAGTTGATGATTTGGAGCTATTCAATGCATATCCATGAGGAATTAAAAGTTTCAAATTTACGGTACATGCATTCCTTAGAGTGTCGAAGGATTCGAAACCAAACTATTCATTGTGGGGGTTTCCACTAGCGATACAGGTAAATGGTCAAAACTTGTGATTTAGACATTTGTTTTATTTGATTTTAAATATTTGTAAATAACTTATACATCTTCTTTTAGATGTGGACGTTCGAGTCTATTCCTCGAATAGCAAACATGTATCATGCCAGATTACCTATCAACGGGCTGCAGAGAATGTGTCGTTGGAAATCAACACTTACTCCTAATTCGTATGACATTGCTGAAGTCTTGGATGACCCACAAGTGAGTATATCTTCTATATTGTAATTACTTTTACATGTTACCTCAAGTTTTGCTAAAAGGATTTTGTTTGTCAATTATTCAGCTCCAAGTTCGTTGCTCATTGACAGCTTCTCCCAATGGGACTGAACCACAATTTGTGTATTTATTCGTTCACGGAACTAGAAAAGAAGATCCAATCTTGGATGTTTATCTTTACGAGGATGGAGAATACCCAGATGTTGGTGATGCAGAACTAGATGATGATCTAGATCTACCGCAAGACAGAGGGAGAGAGCCTCTCCGAATATATATGATGATGACATATGTATATTTTTAACATTAATTTATAATCTTTCACACGAAGAACGGGTGCTAACTATATGTTCTCTTATTCCTTTAGGTGCAAAGTTCAAGGACTGCTCTTGTACATCAACGTTCTCTTCCTACAAATACGATGATATATTGAGACAATTGTTACACCACGTGGAGAGGTTATATTTTATAGTAAAGTCGTCTAAAAAGAGTATAGTTTAGACAATTGTTGCACCACGATGATATATTCAGCGTCTTGAAACCTCGAATACTAAAATCGTCTAAAAAGACTATAGTTTATAGTTGCTTTGGAAAAATGACTATAGTCTTTTTAAACGACTATAATGCAAGATAAGGTGCAAATTAAATTTCTAACATTATAGATCGTGTTTGGTTCAACCTATTAGTTTAAAATGAAAAGGAAGATGAATTTCATTATATACAATTCATCGTGCGCCACTAAAAATATTCAAGTATACCATATTTAGTATCAAATTATGCGGCTTACAATAATGAATAATGCAAGATGAGATATGAATCAAACTTTTAACATTATAGTTCGTGTTTATTTTCAACCTATTAGTGTAAAACGAAAAGGAAGATGAATTTCATTACATACAATTTATCGTGCTCCACAAATAATGTTCAAGTGAATTGTATTTAGTTTCTAAATATGTGACTTACAATAATGTATAATGAAAGATGTATGAATTGATTTGGATAAGCTAAACCATAATGTTTGTAATGCTAAATCATAATGTATAACATTCTAAATCATGTTTGGTTTGATTTCAAAATATTTTGCTAAAAATGTATAGAAAACGAGCATATTATTGAAAACGAGATGCGAGTCATTCAAAACGATTGCAGTCGTTTTGTGTAAAACGACTCAGTCGTTTAAAACGACTGTCGTTGTTTTCACGGCGCTTTAAACGACTGGAGTCATTTTTGTGAAATACTGAAAACGATTACGGTCGTTTTCCATTCATCACCTGTTATATGAACTAAATGAAAATGTAAAAAATTGCCCAACATTCATAAAATACCATTTTGGCATGAATTACGACAAAAACTCACAATATAGAGCATACATTGTAATAAGTAGAAATCAATTTGCTTTGTTTATCTAAAAGACATGAAATCAACGTACAAACAATAAACTAGTCATCTAATCTTCTATCAACTAAAGGTATCTGACTTGTGCATGTTAATCGGTTATGTCCGGTTGCCGCACACCTACTACACTTGTATCTTTTTGGAAATTCTCTAGTACACGGAATCCTTGTGGTTTTAGTACGTCCACCTCGTCATCGTACTAGCAGCGACAACACATTGAGGAAGCCAAAATTTTCAGGAATTTCCCAATCAACCTCATTGGCACTAGAAAATTAGTATCACTATAAGCTACTCTCCAATATTCAACAGTATAATACAGAGAGCAAAACAAGTAAAAGCCACTCTTCTTTGCCGCAGCTACTGCATGCTCGCACAGTAAAAGTTCTAATTGAAACTGTCTACAAGTACAAGTTTTTTCATCCTAGTTAACAGTAAAATTCATGGCTTCGTTCCTCACACTATACGTGAACTGGTCAATTGGCTCGGCAACAAAATTTTTGGCTTTATCAATATTCTTACGCAATTTCTCTGCAATGTTTTCCTAATACTCTCAATCAATGGAAGTATCGAAGTCTGACGATCTTTTTTAAACACTGAATTCAGTGATTCTGCACTGTTCAATGTCATGATATTATAACGGTTCCCCTGAAAGTGTGACCTGGCCCAAGTATGGAAACGTGCTTTGACTAAATAATCCCAAGCTTGGATATCAATTCTCTTAATTTCACTTATATAATTTCCAAACGCTTCTAGAGTATATGCTTCTGCTGCTTTCTTAAAAAGTAGGAAAATCTCGATTTTTCGAGTTACGGTCCTTCAGTTGCCTTTTATATGATAGATGCAATGACCATGATGGGCATTTTGATAGATAGCTTGAACTCCATTGATAATACTTGAATGACGATCAGATATAACAACAAATCTTCAGTATCCCCCATTACTTCTTTCAACTTGGTAAAAAACCAAGTCCACGATGCATCATGCTCAGAATCAACTATACCCCAAGCAAGAGGATAAATTTGGATATTTGCATCTTGAAAAGTAGCAACAATCAGCGTACCTTTATATTTCAAGGTCAAAAATGTTCCATCAACGACAACTACCTTCCGCATTGAAGAGTGAAATCCGTGAATGCAAGGTTCAAGGGCCATAAAAAAGTACTTGAAGCGATTCTCACCGTCAATCTCTAAAGACAATGCTGTTCCAGGATTAGTTCTAGCCAAGTTATGAGAATATAAGCCCAATTTAGCATAACTATCCTCGGGTGAACCTCTCAAGACTTCCAAGGTACATTCTCAAGATTTCCGCGCCCTCTGGTAACTCATGTCTACCCCGAATTCCCCGACGCATGTCATTAATGATATATGCAGGTCTATATATCGTGTTAGGATTTTGAAACTTAGGCATTATATGTCTTCCAACAACTCACGATCTTGCCTGTTTATAATCATTTCGACGAATACTAGCAGAGCAAGTATGTTCACGTGTATACTTGCGAACTTGAAAGTACTCACAATTTTTGAATTTAGTTGCTCGCAACCGCCATTTGCAATTTTCATCTATGCAAACAATTGTATAGACTTCTTTATTTGATTTCTTCACTTTAAATTCAAAGTTATACTTCATTGCAAGCATGTGCACATTCTTCATAATATCTTTTTTGTGTTGAAAATTTGGTGATCTTCTAAATCTGCATCTTCGGAAATCACATGTGATGTAAGAGTTGAAGCTACAAGGTGTTCGTTCATAAAACGATATTCTTCTCTGTTGTTTTGAAGCATCTCAAATCCATCTGTAGAGAAAACAATAGTGTTACCGTTTTCAGTAATAATAGCTACATTATTGTTTTGGGCTATCCCCAACTCATCCCAATCAATATTCTTAGCCCGATCCACTTCATTTTCATCAGATGCTTGCATTTCACAATGAAGGTTGTCACCTTCATTTTGTATTTCACAATAAACGTCATCGTCTTCTAGTTCATGAAATGAATCATTATCTTCTTCTTCTTATGAATGCTCAACTATACGTTTGTTCACAAGGGTTACACAAATGGGACAATGAATTTTTTGTTGAGAGAGAACAACCATTGTACTTGTCTATCTGAAGTAATTTTAATTGGAACTGTAAACTGTCTGTTTCCAGGTAGAAGAAATCTCATCTCAATTTCATGCGAAGTTAAATCAACTTTGCAAAGATTTAGCACTTCACAATACAAATCATGATATGAAGTATCTGAAGATATTAGAACTCCTTCCACCATTTTATCACTCTCATTCCGTTTCCATGTCCACTTTCCTTGATCATCATTAACAAAATCACCAACATAAAATATAGAAATCCATGTTGTTGAGTCCATATTCGCTATTAGAATAGTAAAATTTTAGAATGCTAGCAAATAATCAATCATAGTAATATAAAGTGACAACAATCGTTTCTATGGCCGTGTTAAACAATCGTGGTCGTTTTACACGACATCATAATCGTTTAAAATGACTAAAATCGTTTAAGCGACTATGCAGTCGTTAGTCGTTTAAAACGTCTGTAATGAATGTGTAGCTTAAAATTATATGAGATTCTGCTTTTCTAAATGGCTTGAGGTCGAAAAATACATTCAAACATTCAAATAAACGCAANAATCCATGTTGTTGAGTCCATATTTATAATTAGAATAGTACAATTTTAGAATGTTAGCAAATAATCAATCACAGTCATATAAAGTGACAACAGTCGTTTCTATCGTCATTTTAAAAGACCGTGGTCGTTTTACACGACATCATAGTCATTTAAAATGACCACGGTCGTTTATAACGTCTGTAATGAATCTGTATCTAGAAATTATACGAGATTCTGCTTTTCAAAACTACTTGAGATCGGAAAATACATTCTAACACTTCAATAAACACAAACAACAATGAATAAATAAAAAAACACTAGATTAAAAAATAATTAAAAGTGAAAATAATATCTTACCAATATAAAATGTAGAAATATAAGGGTTTCTTCTTTGATAAGGTTCTTTATACTTCGGGTAAAACTAGATTAAAAGAAGAAAGAAGAACAAAGAAGTGGAAGATTATAGAAGAAGATGAAGAAGAAGAAGAAGAAGAAGAGAAGAACAAATTTGGAATTTGGAAGAACAAATGAAACTAACGGTTATAATTTTGATTTGAAAAAAGGTATTAAAGTCATTATATGGTAAGGACATTTGAGATATTTTAACAAATATTNCAATATAAAATGTAGAAATATAAGGGTTTCTTCTTTGATAAGGTTCTTTATACTTCGGGTAAAACTAGATTAAAAGAAGAAAGAAGAACAAAGAAGTGGAAGATTATAGAAGAAGATGAAGAAGAAGAAGAAGAAGAAGAAGAAGAGAAGAACAAATTTGGAATTTGGAAGAACAAATGAAACTAACGGTTATAATTTTGATTTGAAAAAAGGTATTAAAGTCATTATATGGTAAGGACATTTGAGATATTTTAACAAATATTTAAAAGGATAATATGGACATTTTAATCTAAAAAAGGCCTCAAAAACTTTTCTATTGTAAGTTAGGCCTAAAAAACTTTTGAAGAGTTTGACTAACCCTTTTATAAAAATTCCCCAAGCATAGGGTAGGGCATTTTATTTTATTTTTTTTCTTTTTCGTTTTTTTAATCTTTTAATTTTTATTATATATGAAATAATATAAAATTATCATTTTACCCATTAAAATAAGGGAAGAAGATAAAGTTTTAAATATTTGCGATTATGGATGGCACAAATAAAAAATTTGGGTATAATTTTAAAAAAGGTAAAAAGTTTGGTATTACAACTACAACTATTCATTTTTAATTTTGACAATTTTTATTATTTTTAGTGCTTAAATCAACCAAATTTGACGGTAGGGATGTCTGCCACACTTCAAAAGTCATATAGGGAAATTTTTCATCTATCTGAAAAGATAGGGGGATATTACACAATATGGTCAAATGTTAGGGGATTTTGTACCAATAAATTTAAAGATGCGTTTGATTGTCAATATTTTCTATGGAAAATGTATTTTTCTACCTAATTTCCTACTTTTTATGTTCTGTGATTGACAATATTTTCAGAGAAACATTTTTCTACTTTTGGTCATGTGAATATATTTTCCTTGAAAATCAGGAAAATATTTCATTTAGTGAGAGGTAATTTTTATTTGTCAGATATTTTACTTTCTCTTTCTCTTTCTCTATCTCATCTATCCACTCTCTTTCATTTACCCATTAATAAAAAATGGACAAATATAATATTTTGTAAATTACATAAAAAATATTTTCTTTTCATACAAATTTCATTCTCGATATCAAACGCACCATAAAAGAAACAATTGAGTGTTGAGTCTTTACCTTTTTTTTTCTCATTTTCTCTTTTTGTTCTTGTAAATTTTTTTATAACTGTATAACACACTTTATCAGCACGATGGAGCTCATCCAAAATAGAAAGAGAATATAAGATTAATAATGTAGAAAATTAGCAGAATCAAGAAAGCTTGTGAAGTTGTAATTGAACATTGATATCTCGATGATCGTGGTTCGATCTGCATTAAATTTGAACAAATAGTTTATTATTCATCATTCTTTAAATTTAACGGTTAAGGTCAAAATTCAACGATTCATACACGAAAATAGCTATGTGGAACAATAACAAATTTTGAATTTTCTGAAAAATTCTGAATTTTTAAAATAATGAGACGGTCCAGACACTTGGTTTAGTGAGACATTTTCCAGGTTTAAATAGAAATATTATCTCCTTGAGTACTTCGATTCAAAAAGATATATGTATACATGTGGATGTGAAGTTTTGAAAGTTTGTGTTAACTCCAAAAAATGTGCCAATAGAATCCCTATCATGTCCCCTCCACATGAGGGGACACCACTGCACATTGAATACCCCGTTAGGAGGCAAAGGTCGCCGGTCGACAGAAATGTCCGGCGATCGTTTGTACTCAACGGTCAAGTCAATTGCCGGACGAGGGAAATATTAGTGCAAGAGGAGAAGATGATAGGGTTAGAGAACGTACCTTAATTGAAATGGATCACAC
>CAIGRK010093275.1:0-14955 GCA_903798315.1 Fraxinus greggii
AAGGTTGGTATTGTGCAGTATCGACTTTAGAAGGAGCGTTGTATCTTGGGAGACAGACGTCCGTAATCTCGTTTGCACTTATTGAGGGGCGAAATCTGTCTTAAGGAGATTTGCTTTGGCATACCTCGCTCCATCTACTTCATTTCTGTTTATTTTTTTATTTCTTCTTTCGATTGTGATAGTCGAATTTCCGACAACAATTTCTCTATTTTGGATTCTACTGTCAAGGCTCAGCTTGAAAGTTGACACTCTTGAAAATCAATGTATTAGGATCACATAAACATCATTTATTCTAAGATTTGGTTGTAAATCATAAAATCCACGCAATTTTGCTACACTTACATTTTGGTTGACAACTTTATTTACATTTCATAATATGACAAGCCGTTAAATTGAACAACACTTAAAAGTTAAATCAATCAATGACATTGATTTTTACACATTATGAAATGTCAACCAAGATGTACAAATGAAATATACAAATGACCTACTTCAAGCCCATATTCATATTTCCAAGCCACTCTACTAGTGGTGGAGAGGCCAGATAGAAGGTTCCCCATCGAGGCTGCTCAGTGGATCCATTATTTATACGGTTGGTGACAATGCAATCTTGTTCATCGAATTTTTATTTTTTTAAAGCTGCACTATCATTAAAACTTTCATTTTCTTCTTTTTTTCTCTTTGTATAGAGAAGACATATACGAATGTGGATTGGCACGTTTTTATGCTTAGGGCTGTCGTTCTCACGATTATTAATCCCTATGTAGATTGTGAGATTGACAATTTATTATTGATTAAATGATTGCAAATCTGTAATTTAGAGGGGTTTTATTTTATATTAATACCAAATTATATATACAATGGTATATAAAAGTATTTTTGACCATAAACAAAAAAATGTAGGAACAAAGAAAAATTGAATTTCTCTCTTCTATTCACACTTCTTATATATTATGAGCTTGTTCGGTAGAAATTAAAAACCAATTAAAATTGAAAATATAGCCGTTATTGAGTCTCACTCGTCTAATAAAAGTCAACAATAATGGCTAATTTTTCAATTTTAATCCTATTTTAATCTCTACCGAACACNTATATAAAAGTATTTTTGACCATAAACAAAAAAATGTAGGAACAAAGAAAAATTGAATTTCTCTCTTCTATTCACACTTCTTATATATTATGAGCTTGTTCGGTAGAAATTAAAAACCAATTAAAATTGAAAATATAGTCGTTATTGGGTCTCACTTGTCTAATAAAAATCACTAAAAACGATTAGTTTTTCAATTTTAATCTCTATCGAACACGTCAATATAGTAGATTATTCATTATTTAGCCCCTATTTGATTTTGCTAAAAATCAGAAGAGGAGAGATTGACATGTCCTCATCCTTTCACGTGGAAGTTGAGAAAACCAAGAAAATCTTACCCCTAACCTCTCCAAGCTCTACAAAGAGGAGAGCATTCATCCTCAATTTATCATATTCAACAACATACAAAAACTCTATTAAAATAAATCACCTCACATGAATTTCACATACACTATAGTCTTTCACTCAATCTTCCAAACAAATCTTGTACTCCAATTTTCCATCTCTTATATAAAATTTATATTTCAGGTATCTATCTATGTGTCAAGTTACATAATGATTATATTCTCCAATTAATAAATTATATAATTCATGCACCTTATTATTATCTCTAATTCATAAAAATGTGCAAGTTACAATGTAACAAAATGGTAAACTGCAACTAGAATTGTAAATGTAGGATGTATCGTCGGGCTTAAAACATTTGGACCTTAATAAAAAGGGAAAATTGTGTCAATTTTTTTTTGTTAAAAAGAAAAACATTAGTTTAATCTGGTGGCCGAGCATTGGACATTACATTGTTATGCCTCGATCGAGGCTTAGGTTTAAGCTCGGTTCGATCCCTTTACCTCTAGTTCCATCGAACATCACTTTTTATCCCCTGATTTTTTTATTTTTTTTTTTGATAATGTATTTTGGAATAGCAATTTTTTGAAGAATGTGTAATTAAAATATAAGGAAAAATTTTGAGTTTACATGTAGTATTATTTTATGGACGATTATGTAGTTGAAAATGAGTTTTGAAAAAAAATTATATTATGGAAAAAATGGAGCCCAGGGGTTAATGTGAATTAAAGATCAAACCGAAGGAACATTTCTCATTGGCAAAAGTAATTAGTAACAAAAGCCAAGAAAAACCAATAAATCTATCCACGGCTTAATGTCTGTTTCAACATTTTACCTGTATTGAAGGTGCCTAAATCAGCGTTCTACTCACTGTTATACACACTCGAGTTATTCTTGGCAAATTCATGTGAAAGACTGTAAGACTCCCCAACCCACCTATATCCCCAAAGAAAGAACAATTAGGCATAATGTCTTTGTTTGCATATTATGTAACTTTACTGTTTGTGGGCTATTCCTAATTGATATTTTTTTTTTTCTGTTTTTTTCGCATTTTAAGGCTTTTCTTGATTCTGTGAGAACGGAAAATTCTGAGTTATAAGTTTTGAAGCAATGTACGACTGTTCAATAGTGTGCTTTTGTGTTTTTTCTTTTGTAGAATATATAATTGAATGTGATTTGGGTTTGCATAAGCCTTTGAGCTCAAGAGATTGGAGAAAATGATTGCTTTTGCTTGCTGTTTGTTGGGTTTTTCTTTGGCTTCACTTCTCTAAGATGTAAAGTGGGGTATGCCTATTTCCTTTAGAAATTCTGCTTTTGTTAGCTTGGAATCCAAGTATACATAATAATACTGTCCAATTATTGTAGGCACTAGATTGCTCAAGTTTTTCAAGATTTTTAGTTCAAATGGTATTGAGATTTAAAATTATTAGTAGGCTCCACTCATTTGTTAGAAATTTGGTATAAAATCTTTGAAATGCTACATCTAATTGTAGAAAAATTGGCCTCATGGCTTGAAGTCTTTTAGCTTTATAGCAGTCATCTTGTTTTTCAATCTGAAAGTATGGGTATGACTTTATTTCTGTAGTATTTCAGTTTTGTACTCATAATCATTTTCTTTTATTTTTTATTTATTGAGATCTGATTTTATCATTGATCATGAACTTCAATTTTGTATCTTGAAATGTGCACTTGAACCATTCTAAGTTCAAGTTTTATAAATGGCGTGCATATTGGATATATTGCATATTTTACATCTGATTTTTTTCCTGTCAGCATATAGGCTTTGTGATTCTATGCCAATATCGTATGCAATGTTTTTTAAGTACTGAACTCGCAGTTAAGATTAGCTTCTTTACAGTGTAAATACATAGAAATCTACTTATGGGATTTGGCAGGACGACATAATTTAGGGGCTGTCATCTATTTACTTCATAATTAAATTTTGAACCCTGCGTGGTTTGGTTCAGTATTTTACAAGTAATTTGATTCGGGATTTAACGATTCTTTTCTTTTTTAGGCTGTCAATTTGTCAATAACGTTAGAGTGACTGGATATGGAGTTGGATTTGATTAGTATTGTGTTGTAGATGGAAGTCCTACAACTGTCCTACCAACTCCTCAGCATCCTTCAAAAGTTGGAATTAGAAAATCAAATGGGAAGGCCAAATGTGTAAAGCCTAGATGAAGACTTAATTGAGATTAGCTCAAATTGCTGCAGCAGTGCTCCGTGTAGAGACATTACGTCTACTAGAGCCAATAGGGAATCACAGTGAGGTTGTTGAGGAAAATCGATGCTGCTGAGGAAAGGAAAAAGATTGAGTTCTCATGAGGCAATGCCACCGTATTCTCGTCGGGAATTATTGATTCTTTGTGTAGTTCAGATGAAAATAACTCACTAATGGAACCAATTAGGTCGTCAGTAATGTCTCTAAATTCAGAACGAAGCACAGCTCATTGGAATTTCTTACATCGTTCTTCCCATTTTTCTGGAAGAAACGTCCCTCCAAATGTTTCTTCTATAGGCAACCGAGACAACCATTTAGTAGATAATGCATATATCCTGCAAGGTCAGGATCCTAAGGTTATGTCCGAACATATGGTTGGTTGTACAAATGACAGGAACAACCCACAAAATACAATTTCAGCTCCCAGATTATTCAAATCATTGTCAGCAAGATTCACTTCAACCCATTTGCCTGCTCAATTGGAAAGTGATAGTTCGAAAGCCAGCAGTACCAAGGGCACATTTAGTCCTGTCAGGAAGATGTTTCATTCATTTTCTAATTCCAAGTCTCGGAGAAGCCCGTTAAGTTCCAGTAACAAGCCCGTAAACCAAACAATAAGTGAGCATGTTGGCCTCAAGCATGACAAAAATACTCGCAAATCCCTATGGTGTGACTTCTCAAACAAGTTGCATAATTCAGAATACAATTCTCAATCTGAAAAGAAAGAGAACAGCAATTCGATTTTGCAGTCTAATCCAGCACACCTGCATGGCATTCTCAAGTTGGAGAACGAACATGGGGTGCCTCTTTACGAGTTTTCTGTGAAGTGTCCAGAAGATGTTTACATCGCAAAGACACAGCAAGAGGAAAATGCTTTAACTTTGGTCTACACATTTCATTCACTCGACCGTAGAAGCAAGAACAATGCTAGTGGATGGGGATCAAAAGATTCCAATAGCGATTCCTCTATGATAGGGCAGATGCAAGTTTCCTGTTATTTTCAAACAGAATTAAAAGTTGCTGGAGCTTTCGAATACTCTATGGTGACAGAGTGTGTGTTATGTGACATTGCCCATCCAAGAACAAACGCTTCATCTCAAGATGTTTCTAGCTCTTCCCCAGATGTCGTTAAAGCACAGCTCATTTCTGATGAAATTTCGTCCTCGACTTCTAAGCAGTCACAAGAAAGTGGCCAATTTGATTCCTTGACTAATCCTCTGGTAGCAGCAAAATTGCATCCGGAGCTTGAAATTGTAGCTATTATTATAGAAGTCCCAGTCAAGAAGAGAGAATGCCTAAAATTAAAAGGTCGGGATAGAGCTGATGATAAGCCACCTCGGAATAGAAAGGCTGCAACATCTGACTGTGCAAGTCCTGGAAAGATTCATGTAGTGATTCCATCCGGAAGCCACAGTTTGCAAAGTACTGAAAGTTGCAGACCTTCTTCATTACTAGATCGATGGAGGAGAGGTGGAGGATGCGACTGTGGTGGCTGGGACATGGCATGCCCCCTCAGTATTTTTGGCAATGGAAACATTCAAATTGCTGGAGACCATATCCTCATAGACAATCAGCATCCATTGAAACTCTTTGTTCAGGTAATTTCTCCGTCTGATGTAGGATCATTATACTTGCATTTCGTAGATTATAGCTACTTCGGGTTTTCACTCCAGGGATAACATGAAGAACAGAAGGTCATATAGTAATTGTTATGTATTTTTTGTCCCAAATATTGTTTTAGTTATCAATCATAATGACCTATATGTATGCAGGGGAAAAATGATAATGCACCAGCCTTGACAATAAGGGTAATTGATGACGGACAATATGCAGTTGATTTCCATGCACAGTTATCCTCATTACAAGCATTCTCCGTTTGTGTTGCAATTTTGCATACTGCAGAAGCCTCTATCGTTGTTGGGCAGGAACCGAACCAACAAAACTTGCAACGCGATTCGTCGAGCTTATTTTCTGAGAAAGAAATAAAAAAATTGATTAATTCAGGAACAGAGGATAAGAAATCTAAAGTTAACAAGAAGGAAGAAGTTTTGCCATCTTTTGTACTCAATCCACCCTTCTCTCCGATTGCTCGAGTATAGGCTTATTTAATAACCCAACCAGTTTAGTGTTCAATCTGAATTGTGAAAGAGGTCACACAAGATAAAGTTAAACGGCATTTCTTACATGGAAGTTTCGCCAAACATGGGTTGAAATAGGTGATGACTTTAAATCTCATGCTGAGAATTTTGGGTTTCATACAAAAAGATAACTCGATAGTTTGGCTTTAAAGTTGCTCAGCCATGCACCCGGTTGCTGAAAACTTCTTTACTTTTTATGTTCATTTCTGTATAGGAAGTTGAAGCAAACAACATAGAGTTCACACTCTTTGGCTGATAGGGAGTGAAGACAGTAAGAGTGAGGCCATTGTTGAGAAGTAATAGGAGTTATTCTTTCTTGTAATTTATAATGCTTAAAGTATGTTCTGGGAATGGAAACTTTTTGAATAAAATTTGTATACTCTCTTTTGCATTATTCGCAGAAGCGCTTCATAAGAATGTTTGCAGGGGAAGGCCAAAATAAATAAAAAATGGAAATTTAAAAATTTCGCCGTTGCCGGGGATCGAACCCGGGTCACCCGCGTGACAGGCGGGAATACTCACCACTATACTACAACGACTTTGTTGATGCTAACTCGGCATCTGTTTTATTTAATATATTTAATGAAGTAAGACTAGAAATTCCAAGCAACTACTCAAAATCGAAGGTCTAAATTAAATAATAATGAAGTTTTTTCCCCTTAAGATTGTCCAAAATTCTCATTACCGAAAAAGCCATTTTGTGTTTTATATGAAGTTCGGAAAATGTTATGAATTCAAAAAATGATGATAACCAAAATTCGTGACTTGTAAATGTATAAGTTAGCCGTAATTCACAATGTGGAATTGATAGCGGTCAAAATCAAATAGATTCTCGATTACTAGTCGTCATGAAACTGAGAATAAAAATAATAATACAAAATAAAATTCATTCGAAAATATCGTGTAAGAAATATTATGCCATTGTTATATGGCTCATTTCAATACATCCATTATTGCACGCTAACGTTACAACAAAAACACATACAAAAATTTCTCATTTTGTTTCCAAAAGAAAAAATATTTCTCCTCATTTTCAAGGCACCAATAAGCCTAGTTTGGTGTCAGCTGTTCTAATTCCAGGCCTAAACCTTTTTCGACTTCCAGCATCTCATCAAACTCTTGCCGCTTGTTTGGTTAAACACAGGACTGTACCGTACTGGAAAAAATTGAAAAAGAAACTAAAATCTAGTCAATGTATTGTCCAACTCTATCCTGTAGGACTGCTTGGTTGGGAGGTTGCCAAGAGAATTCTGCTTTCTACATTTTTTTCCGTGCAAATCATACTATAACCGAGACTGGTGAATGCGATGCTACCGAATCATCTTCCGTGCTTTGTTCGTGCTGGATTGGCTGACTCAGTTGGGGAACCTCCAAAGATAATATAACCTCTTGAAAGACTCATATGATGTAAAGAAGAGTGCTCCTTGAGCACTGGCGGATCCAGCACCTAGCAAGCACCCCATGCTGGATCCCCCAGATTTTTGGCTGCCGCTCTCACCGCCTATGCTCAATATTCATTTTGGATCCGCTATTATCCTTGAGTCATATACATCGCCAATCTTGGAGTCCAACCCCTAATTGTAAAATCAAGATTCGTGATACCTGTTAAATTAGAGATAGCAAGACCCTTCTAAACCTTATAATGCATAAAGAACAAGCATCTCATCATCAAAAGCCACTCAAATTATCCAGGAAAAAAACGAAAATATAACCAAGCCTAGTTTTCAACAATCATAGGGTCAGATACATAATTCATTTTATCCATAGGTCATGTAAACTTGATGGGTGATATCGAATCTCGCTCTGTTTAAGCCACTTATAAAATACCAATCAGTAGTACTCAAGCAAATTAAAGTGACCTAACACTGCTAAGTGGTGCTTGGACAGACTCTTGGCTATAGAAGAATTAATCAACTATTAGAATATGACATACATGACTTCAGACAATGGACAAACCGACCAACAATCTTCACAGTTATAAAGTTAGAATGAGTTAGTAAATTACAGTATCCCACTATGCAAAAAGTCTTTCTTGCTATCAAAATAAGAAAAATACAGAATTATATTCCATCGAATGGGATTTGAACCTCCAAAGGTCTAAAGATCAAGAAGTTGGCTTGGAAGCTTCAGTTGGTACTGTCAATGATAGATGAATAGGTCGAGCTCTTACTTTTAGAGATATATTTGTCATTAGAGCTTACTTATCAGTTTTTCTACTAGTCCCCCAAGAAAAACAAACTATATCTTGTGTTAAATTGTCAGAGCACACCAAGCTTTTGAAATTTATTGTTTGTAAGCATTAGTTTGACCTTGATAATAAGGCTTTTAGCCTTTTACTAAAATAAAATATTATAGCTTGGCAACAATGCAGTTATATCCATTCGGACCAAGCAAACATGATTAAATATTAAACATATTTACATATGCTTTCTATAAGATTATGCTTAACACATTTCCATTAATAGGAGACGTGCAGGTAAAGTAATGCCTTATGTTGCATCAAAGGAATCAGACGATAAAAAGCTCTTTCAATATTTCCTTGTCTATTCTCTCTCAAGTTCCTTTTTAAGTTTTAAATTTATTAGAAGCTTCTTGTGGCAACCATAGCATAGCCAGTACAACGTCTATATGAACAGGAAAAAAAAGGGCAAATGTTCAGTTTTTACATTCTAAAAAGGTTCTCTAAGTTTCAAACTAGGAAGAAATCGACTTGAAAGCAAAACCAAATAATGGTTAATAAATAATTTCCACTCGTGCTAACAAATCATTGCAGACGTGTATGCAGTAATATATTTCACATGAAATAATGCAATTTTTATTGTCGAGAGAACTTCAATCAATATAACAATTTTAGCTATCAGACTGGAGACAAGTTTGTGGGTACTTGTAATTATTTTGTCTACAAAATGTTTTTAGGATCCTCACCTGTAGAGACCTTTCAAGCCTTCACGCTTTGCTATTTCTTTAAGCGTGTTGAATACACCATTATTGGTTGACAGCTCCTGGAAACTGCATGAAACCATTTTGTTGGAGTTTTACAATCTAAATACTAAATTATGCATCAAACCCAGAAACTCGAAGACAAGAAGCTGAAACTAGCAAGATAGAGTGATGCCAAACTGCCTTTCTCTATACGACTAGCAAATAAATAAATAACCAGTGTTTTGATATCTCATTTTGAAAACACGTGCTCAAAGCCAGTACAGGCCTTTTCAATATTTTTCTTTTCAACAAATTCATCAAGAACTAACTTAGTGCAATCTAGGCATTTGCATCCCATCTATGCGATAGTGCAATCTAGGCATTTGCATCCCATCTATGCGAGCTGTACCAGGTCGCCACAGAGGGAGTCAGGCATGGACTCCTTTAAGTGGTAATGTTCTCTAACAAACCAATCAAAAACAAAAAGTTTGAGGAGGACATTCTAGCATTGCCTCAAGAAAACACATAGGAGAAGAGAGAGAGATTTATTATGAATCACAGTATAAGTTATTGTCTTTATGGCCAGAAAAATAAATAAGAGAACAAAGAACAGATAGTTATACCAAATCATAGGCCGTATGAACGTGGATATGTACATTACAAATTCATTTTCCAGAAGGGTCGATTTAACATCGGCTCACCAAGTCCCACAACTGAGACCTTTGGACCTCTCCAATTTCCTAGCATCTTATGATTCAAAAACCTCAGAAACGCAACATGGGCTTGAAAATTGAGAACAAAAGATCGATTTCAGACGAGAGAGGGAGGGGAAAAAAAAAAAAAAAACCTTATGGTTATGAGAAAAAACAAAGAAAACTTGCAGTAAAAAAATCTTTCAATTGCATCCAAGAGACTAACGGAAATTCTCTATCTGGTCGAGGTACAAAAAGTTACCTGATTAAATCGTCATTATGAGGAGTCATCCGCGTGGAATTAGTTGCAGTCCTGCATTTACATGTAATGCTATCAATATAGATTGAAAACTCTATGCAGATAATGACAATCATCCAGACGAGGCATGATGTAAGGAATGGGATATTCAGAGAGAAGAAAGCCATTTTAAATGACGTATCAGACATGTGTCAGAGGCATGCTGGGAAGTGTCACAGGATGTTAGTGTCCAATACACGTCTGACATGGACACAACACCCTGTCCATGCAGGCTGCAGCACTATAAATTCACTAAAACCACAAGAGAATAAATACTTACCTGGAGAAAATTCTCAAAAACATGTCCAAAGATACTGCTTCTAACAGTAAGCCTGGCAATGTCAGTTCTTGGGGTTAGAAGCAAAGCTACAGGGTGAAGTTTCAGATATACAATGCCATCAGATTTAAGCAAACTGACCTTCATAATGCCCGTCGAGTAAGATGCACTGTGCTCATCGAATGGTTACTATTGTTCTGATATAAAAAGTGCAACAGTTGTCATGAAGACATAAAGGGAATAGAAAAGGTAGAATGGAATACTGTCAGACAAAAACCAGAAAGATGATTCACCTCAATGAATAAATATTACAGTTTAAAACTTGCATTAGCTGCTTACGCAAGGTAGAGTAATGTATTTCGGAAGAATTCATAATTATACCAGATGACGAAGAAACTTGTAGCTGGTACAGGTTTTTATCCATTAACTCAAGCTGTAACTTAATTCTAAAGAAATTTTAGAGAGAGATTAATTTTGTCAAATGCAAATAAATACAAACTGCAACTATGACATATAAGGGAGATAGAAACAGCTAGGTATGCAAAATAACATGGTTAAGCTTTCTTGTCAGCAATTATGATACTTCCTACATCCTAAAACTTCAATGATGAAACTAAATATCGCTCATGTAAAGGTAATGTCACAAGGAAGGATTAAAAATTATCAGTTACTCTTACTCTAATTGGCTGACTAGTTCTTGAAATCAACGAGACTTCAGTAAATAATTATCATATCCTTAACTGAGATGAGAGTACAGATCATATGCCAAACTCACACAAAATCACAGTTTCACCCTAAATTCCCTACTGCTAAGATGAATTTCAGTTCAAGACTGATGGATACTCTGCTTCATGCACAATCCTGTCTATCGATCAGAATATTTTTACAGCCAGCCTCGTGAAGAGAAAGCAAAGAGATATGAGAATTCTACACACACACAAAAAATAAATAAATAAATAAAATAAAAAAATAAGCATTGTATTAGAAAGAGCTGTATTCTCCAATTCTGCTGTTTGTCAAATATGAAAACCCAATAAACCTGTGTTTTTCCAATAAAATTTAGTGGAAATCCCAATCATCAAGACAAAACTTTTAACTCCACGATGTCAATAGGAGAGATTCTCGATATTTCCCTCTGATCAATTAAGGCTTGCAGAGTAACAAGACCGCTAGATGCTTTGAACTCTGAACTTCTCATAAAATATGTACTAGCATTATTATTTATGATTTGAAAATCATATTAGCTTTCACTGCTTTTATTCAGTTTGAACATTGACAAAAATATAGTGTTCTCAGTAAAAACAGATAATTGTTGGAATCAAAGTGCATAAAATGTTCCTAAGAAAATTGTCTAGAGTTTTCATTATGCTCGTGTGCAACGAAAATAGTAACAGAAACATTATTGTAAGTGATTGCTATTTTATGCATAAACCAGTACGAAATACCATTACTCAGTCTATTCCACTTTGCTTAAATGAAGGTGCAGGCTAGAATCAAGAAAATTAAAATAAGTGAAACAGTGATTCAAGAAGTGCTTGCTTTCAAAATTCAAACTATTTTTTGGACCGATGCATAGTGAACAAACCATCACCATTGGCGTAAAATATGTATTACACACCTGAAAAAATCACCCATTTCTCCCCTTCACGTGCTTCAATAGAGTGTGTAAATCCTCTCCATCAGAATTTAGCAAATTATATTCAGCAAGTGTGGATTGTAGAATAGAATCAGGCAGAATTCCATCTTCTAGCATGTGTTTGTACAATGACATGGCATCCACAAGCCTTCCAACTTTGCAGTAGCCACGAATAAGAATTGTATATGCTACTATATCGGGCATTAGACCCATGTGTAGAGCATTATGAAAGACAGAATATGCTTCGTCCATCAACCCTCTTTTACAGAGACCATCAATCAGGATGCTGTAGCTCACAATAGTGGGAGACAGTCTCCTCTGAAGCATCTCCTCATAGAGCTCAAAAGCATTTTTAATATTACAGGTTTTGAAGTAGACATCAATCAAAGAACTGTACGTGACCACATTAGGCACTGGACCTTTATTCAACATTGAAGAAAATAACGAGATTGCATCATCCATTCTACCTTCTTTACAAAACGCATCAATCAAAATAGTTAAGGTAATAGCATTGACTTTTATCCGTCGGTGTTTCAACTCATCATAAAGCTGAACTGCCTCAATCAACATTTTCATAGAGCAGTAACCACAAATTACTGTATTGTATGTCACAATATCAGGTTCTGGCCCATACTCTGAAACCTGCCTGAACAAGTCCAATGCATTTCCAACCTGACCTTTGCTGAAGAGTGCATTTATCAAAACATTGTAGACAACTATATCGGGTTTTACACAATTTTTAACCATCAGCTCAAAAATCTGCAGTCCAGCAGTTAGATTATTCTGTTTGCAGAGCCCATCAATAAGAGCACAATATGTTACAACATCTGGAGAGAAACCCATTTTCAATAGTTGAAAGAAAAAAGTCAAAGCCTCAATTGATCTCCCTATCTCAGAGATCCCCTTGAGAATCACAGTGTGAGTCATTAAATCCGGGATTATGCCGTAGGAACCCATTTGTGTATACAAATCTATTGCATTATCTATCTGTTTCAATTTGCACCAACCATCTATCAAAGAGTTAAATAAATAAATATTCGGAGTTATACCGCTATTTACAGCCTGGTAGAAGAATGTAAGAGCATCATCCATCTGACCCCATTTGCTAAGACCATTTATAAGCACACTGTAGACTACAATGTCAGGCATATGGCCCTTCATCACAATATCCCTAAATAAATTAATTCCATCTTTCAAAAAACCCATTTTGCAAAACCCATCAATAAGGTTACTATAAATTAAAATAGAGGGCTCAATACCATGCTTCATTAGCTGTCCAAAGATGCCAAAAGCCTCAATAAGTCGGCCACTCTGGCATAAACCATTTACTAGAATACCATAGGTCACTATGCTCGGCATAATCTCTTCATTCAACATTCTATTGTATGTTACAAATCCCTTTTCTACATCTCCATTCCGAACATGAGCATCAATAATGCAACTAAAAAGAACCACATCCAACTTAATCCCTCTGTCCAAAGCTGCTGAAAGTAGCCCATGCCCCTTGTCAAATTTCCCCAACTTGAACAAGCCATCAATCAGTATGCTGTAAATAACAAGGTCTGGAGCTATCCCCCTCACAATCATAAAATTATAAAGCTCAAATGCCTTCCCCAATCTCCCGTCTCTGCAGTATGCATGAATTAATGTGCTAAATGTCACTACACTTGGTTTTGGCCCTGCTTCTAGTATTAACAAAAAGTATTTATAAGCATCTTCTGTACAATTACTTTTACAAAGACTCCTCAAAATCTTATTACAGGCAACAATATCGAGCACAAACCCCATCTCAACCATTACTTTATGAAATTTCAAGCCCACTGCAAACTCGTCCTTCTTCAACAAACCATCCATCACAAAACTATACGGATCCAAACGTCTCTGCCCATTTTTCCACTCATTTTCTAATTTTCCACACACATCAAGTATAAGATTAATACGTTTCAAATCTATCAAACATCTCAAAAGTTTCATCAACGCGTATTCTGAAACCACTACACCCATGCCAGACATTCTAAAAAACAACTGAACAGACTGATCAATCAACCCAAGCCTACAGTAATTCTCAACGAAAAAACTATAAACAGTACTCTTATTTGACCCAACAGTTCTAAATCCCTCATCATCAAATGCATCAACAAAATCAAAAGTTCCAAACTTTCTGATGACTTCATCGAAGGCCCATCTAGCTTCATCAAATTTACGGTCCCTTAATAACAAATGTATGAGCTTAACATAAGAGTCAAGGGTGTGATTGAAGCCAAGAAAATGCTCAGACCACTGAAAAAATTTAATTGCTGAAACGGGTTTTGATTTAAGATTATATAGAATAGTTCCCACGTGGCAAGGTTGCAATTTGGTGAGATTTTGAGAGTCAATATGTTTGAGGTTTTCTTGGTGGAAAGCTAGCGTTATTTCGTTGATTAGTACCGTTGGGAGTGGGGATTGGGAATATGAGCGTGAAAATATGAATATTGAAACGGGTTTCAGCAAAGATTGTACCTTTAAACAGGAGATGAACATAGGCTTGAGCTTGTTGCACTTGGAGTTTATTCCATTTATTTGAGCTGCTGTGATCTTTGCTTGGAGTTCAGAGAGGGTTTTTCTGCTGCAATTTTTGAAGGGTTTTTATGGGGGAGCTTTTTAACGGGTCCCACAGCTTCAAGAATCAAGAGACCAAAGGCGGAACTTTTGAGCTAATTTACAGAGGCTATGCCAATTTGTTTGTGATACAAGAGAAGGCAAGAAACTGGTTCACGGGATTGGCGTTGGGATGATTAATAGGTATTTTCGCAGTCCTCCTCTAGGTGTCATTAATTAGACTTTTAAAGATTTTCTAAAAATTTAATAGTATTCAATAAAAGCCTCGGGATATTCAATTGAAATTTTTTAAAAGTTTTTATAAGTTACGAGGTATTTAATTAATAATGATTTTTAGAGACTTTATAATTTGCTAGACTTTTGGAGACTTTTTGGTAGAAAATATGAATAGAAAATCTCAAAACAAATCTCTCATTCTACCTTGAGATTTGTCAAAAGCCGGCCATTTTCTTCTCTTTCACATTCTAGGATTTTCTCTTTCTCTTTTATCAGGTAAAATTTATCTTTGCCTTAAGTTTTTCTTTAAACGGTATATGATTTCTGCATATTTCTGTCATATTGCGGCCAAGCGTAAATATAATTGAATTGAAACATATAGCTAATAAATCCAAAAGTAGAAATTATATAAGAATAATTCTATATTTTTCATTGTCATTTCTATGTTAATTTTAGTTGTTTACATTTTAATCCATCTTTGTCATTCATATTTTGTTTTCATTTTTATACATTGCATGT
>CAIGRK010093525.1:0-10211 GCA_903798315.1 Fraxinus greggii
CGAATATTTGACCGAAGTTGACCCGAAAGTCATTTTCCAAATTTTTTGTTTTAACACTTAACCAAATTTTCAATCTTCTAAACCAATTCCAACATAAGGCAAATGACAAGGTGAAAATGAGAGAGAAAAATACATGACAATATGGATGGTATAGGACGAGGGATTGTACATTTGAGGAGAGACAAGCACACAAACCATTATACACAGAAGTTGCGAGCCACAATTTAAGGCTTGAACCCGAGCCATTCTATTCAAAGGTAAGCAATTAAACCGGAGATGCATTTGATTATTTTAATGAAAAAGCAGATGATGCAATGAATTTTCTGAATTTAGGGTATGGTCATAAGTAGTTCACCATCGACCGGTGAAAACGAAAGACGCGATGAACCACAATGATTCTAAATTCTTCTATGTTTCACTTTCGAATGTGATCCACACCTTAGAACACGATAATTGTGTGCTCCTTGTTTTCGTTCGTTGGAGTTCAGGTCGAACTTTCCTCTTAAGTTGTATTTCACTTTTCTTCCTATGTATAACAAAGCATGACCATGTCCACGGGATCCAAATGTGTAAATGGAGATGTTGGCAGACGTTGAGAATGAACAAGATTCACATCTGATTCGATTCTCATGAATTTAACTAAATGGCTCAATGTGCACTGATAGGGCCTGATGAATATATTTAGTACAAATTAATGTCACTTACCTTGTAACATATTGTATATTCATTCACATTGATGTAGACTTGTGGCATATAATTATTTTGAGTTCATTTTCAAACAGTTAATTATGAACTTGAGAGCTTAGGTTATTCCATTATTCGGTTAGCAGTACATTAACAAAAGCGTGTAAATACAAAATTCATGAAATTTAGCCCCTGTTCGACATCCACACATTTACACAATAAAATATTTTGCCTGTAAACTCAAATTCTCTCTACTTTTTAACCATATATTCTCCAAAAAACACTATTCAAAACTTAATTTTCTCAAAATAATGACCATCATACATGGCTAAGTTTCTCTGAGTCATTCATGAATATTATATGTACGTAAAAAACTCATTGATTAATATATTGTTTTGGACACCTTGGGGGTTTTACAAGAGGAAGATTGATATCCAAATTTGACAAAGATGGAACAATCGAGCACCAACCAAACTATACAATGGACGACACTTTTGTGGTCGAGAGAGTTCGCCAGCATGGTGGGATTTCATTGAAAATTGCTAATAAAAGTGACCATATCACCACTGTTGAAATAGGCAACAACATGCAAGCCAACAAGGGCAAGGAAAAATTTGCAGCTAAATGTCACAGACTCGGCTCTTTCAAGTGATGGTGCAGTACTTGCTAAATACCAATCATTTCGATCTTAGCTAAATCAGTCTCTTTCCATTGTCAAAAACTTGCTAGTGCCCTAGATCACACACTCAGAGAGTACCTTAGAAGTAACAGGTGCAACTTGTAAATTTAAATCCAAAGAAAAATACTGATCAGTAGTGTAGGTTTCGACACTTGCATTGAACAACCCTTTTAATGGGGAATAACTCAAGTAGAGTTCCCCCGACCGACACAAGACACCAAAATACATAAAATGACCTAACAAAAGAATGATTAAACCTTTTCAAAAAATACGAGTCAGTTCTCACATATTTATATCTACACATTTCTCAAGTATACTATTCATCTAACCTTCTCTCTGTCCCTGAAAATCCCGTTATCACACGAAAGTGTAAGCTGCCTCACCGTATCTCAGTCATCACAGTTAAGTCCACAGATTTCCAGAACGGGTCCATCTCGTGAAACAAATGGGTTGATTCGTACCCACAACAAAGTCATTATTGAAGCCAGCAGAATCGACCAGATTATAATAACTGTGGGAATTTTCTCTTGCTTACCAAACAATCCCTTGAGGAATGGATAGAGGTGAAGAATAACCCACAAGGCAAAGAGAAGTTTACCGAACAATGGACCCCAAGAATCATAACCATTGTTGATGGCATCTGCGACTCCGACCACCACCCCAACTACATTTATGATCAACAATGTTGTAGGAGGAATTAACAACGAAGTCCATTTGAAGATATAGAGCTCAGAAAATTCTCCATCGTCTCCTCCTTTCGAGGTGACGGTGAAATTTGTGTTGACACCAGCCAAAACCTTGAGTAATCCTTGGAAGAGAGCAAAAAAATGTGAGGAAACTCCTCCAATAACCCAAAACTGCTCGTTTCTCCACCAGTCGTCAATTCCAACACCTCCCCATTGCATCTCAAGGATGCCGGTGGCAGCAATGGAGATGAAAAGGGCAATGAATATAATGCTGGCATAATTACTTATCTGCAAATTGGATTCTAAGTTAGCTAAATCATATAGGTATATATAATTTTACAAAAAAGTAGGTAATCTTAATGCATACCTCGGGGACAATAAATTTCCCCGTAAGAAGGCAGATGGCTGGCAATGTACAGTATACAATCAAAGGAATAGAAGTCCAGGGATATACGACTGAATTTATATAGGAAAACCTTTCCAACGACTTCAATCCACCTCCATATCCATACAAGATGGGACAGTGCTTGCTAAAAAATATCTCAACTGATCCAAGAGCCCATCTAAGAACCTGGTGAAGACGATCTGAAAGGTTGATGGGAGCCGAACCCTTGAATGCCGGCCTCTTAGGGATACAATACACAGACCGCCAGCCATGGCAATGCATCTTGAATCCTGTCAAGATATCTTCCGTAACAGAGCCATATATCCAGCCAATCTGGTTCAGCATTTGAATATTCAGAAGGTAACATGGTAACACATACATCATGGTAAAGAGAATTCAGTGCATATATATTTGGAAAAGCTTTTTCAAGCTTATAAGATGGTCAAACATTTTATCTACACATTCCATAGAACCCGCAACTTTTATCCACACATTCAGTATTGGATAGTACTAGACATTTTTAAGAAAGAAAAAGAAGCTAAAATCATGTTTATTGTAATGTCCAAATCTCTTCATCTTCAATATTGTGTGCCAAACATGCATTAAATAACTTACCTCCTTTCCCCATTCAGTCTTATCTTCATAACCACAACTGATGACATGAATGGCCTCTTTCAAAAATGTTGCGGAACTAGCAGCTTTAGGAACACCACCATTTTCTAGTAGAGTCGATGCCACGAATACTGGTGATTGACCGAGCCTTTTCTCGAGTTTTTCTTGGGAGACACGAGATGGATTTTCGGAATTCGCCTCTGTAATGGAAAGGTTATATACTTTAGTAAGTTAGTTGTATCCATCTATCAGGCCATAATTTTTTCTTTTTATATTATTTATTTAGTTAGTTTTACTCTAGTAAAATTTTTACCTTCAATTCCTTCTTCAATGGTTTCGAGTGCATATATCTGCTTTGATGCTTCTCTGTGCTTTAATTTTTTCTTCTTATCTTTCTTTGTTTTTACTTTCTTGTTCTTTCTAGACCCACAAAATGAGCAGCACCACTTTGGCCAGCAGTTACAGGTCTTGCTAGGCGGCTTCTTCTTGACAGGAGCATCATATCCATAAAGAGCTTGCCGTCTGAAGATGCAACCCGTTCCAACATATATTGGTCCTTGTAAACCATCCAAACCCTTCATATTGATCTGTTTAAAATAGTTAAAGTAAGTTTCCAAATGATAGTAAGAAAAGCAAATATAGCCAACGTAACAAGAAAAAATATACATACATCAAAGAACACAACATTTCTGTTTGAGTATCTATCATGACAATCAATCCCGTCGAATCGTTGAGGAAACTGCACGTAGCATACTTTCTTTCCCGAAGTGGGATCCATCATAAAACACATAGCTTCTCTCAGTGCCTTGCTGTTGTTTATGTAGTGATCACAGTCGACGTTCAAAAGGAAAGGAGCATTTGATAGAACGGCCGAAACCCGCACCTGAAAGTTCAGAGCAAAGAAACATAGGATTTAATTGATTTTGTTCTGTATGAGATGATGTACGTGTTTTTTTGGGTGGGGGATTTAGATAGAATTCTGGTACACAGGTTTACCAGCGCATTCATGGCTCCAGCCTTTTTGTGGTGATCAAAACCAGGTCTTTTTTCACGGGAAACATAAACCAGACGAGGCAATTCATTACCTTCAACATCACGAACACCATCATGACCAAGGAATACCTGTAAAATAACCATGTATGAAAATTTAAACAACAAATATAGCCATAAAATGAACAAGTTAGACATGAAACCAAAATTATCTATATCACGACTGCCATGTATACTTGCAAATTGAACATAATATGTCACCTTATTCACTGACTTATAAAGTCATACATTCTACTTCTCCTCTACATAATAGTTATAATGAAAAACGAAAGAAAATGGGGACGATTGGATAGTACTAAACAGCATGCATTAAAGAAGAAAAATAAGCTTAAATCAGATTTATTATGCCGTCTAATCCCATCCAATAATGTGACCAAACATGAAATTGTAATGCATGATCCTGGAATTGTTTCAGGAATGTAAGTATCAAAACATTCAAAACAATATTCCCCAAGTCCTGATACGGAAAGTATTGATACATGCAATAAAAAAATGAGTCAAACAACGGCAGATGTCATGTTCATGAGAACTACATTTCTCACCTGAATCATTCCAGGATGATCCCGAACATTGTTTCCTGGCCAAGGTGTTCCGTCCTGCATTGTCCAACCTTCCTCAGGAACCTTTTGTGCCGTTGCCACCAAACGATTGATCCTAACTTTGAACTCTTCATATTCTCTCTGTATTATAGCAAACAAATGACACCATGAAAAACTGGGTAATCAACCCCGGTAGATTAGGGAGTATAAGCTCATATAAAAAAACACGTTTGGCAGTTTGAAGAAAAAGGTAATTTCTTGTTTTCAAACATGTTTGGGTAACTTACCTTTTCTTATATTCAAGTAAAAAAATTAGTCCTTAATTTAAGTAACTCTTTTCTTACCGTGAAAATAACTTGCTTATTTCCAGCTTCGACCAATAAAAGAATTATTTATTTACTTAAACTAACTTAAGCTTAGCCAAATGTGCTCATAATCTCTCTTACACTCACAGAAAGATATGTATGTTTCTTTGTGTGAGAAGTATGTATTTTATTCAAGAAACTAAGAGAGATATATATGACGGACAGACCTTCATTGCACGCCTTTCCCTCACAAAGGCAGGATGGACTTTATTTTTCAGATAGTCCATCTTCTCAGAAAAATACCATTCCGGTGCCCGTGGTTCAATATTGAACTTCTTGCAGAAGGGAACCCACTTCCGAGCAAATTCAGATGTCTCTGAAAGTGCTTCAAATGTAAGCATGGCTGCACCATCATCTGACACATAGCATGCAACTTTGTCAACCGGATAATCCACAGCAAGGATGGAAAGAACCGTGTTTGCAGTAATCAACGGAGGTTCTTTCATGGGATCAACCGTGCTGACAAAGACGTCTATGTCAGCCAACTCCGAAGGCCTTCCTTCTCTCTCGTACCTAAACAGGAAAAGCAATGGTGTCATCAAAGAATCAAGACAGTTCAATCAAATTTTACATCCTCGAGGATGCTTGACAAAGCTTAAGAATCATTCAAAGTTTCTTCTAAGTAACTTTTTGTCTCGAAACATGTTTGGGTAAATTATATTTTTCTTACTTTTTAAGTAAAAGAGTTACTAATTTAACTCTTACCTTACATCCAGAACAAAGTAACTTATTTTCAATTTTTATCAATAAAAAATTACTTATTTTAAGACCTGTATACTTTTAAGTTAACTTTTTAAGCTTAGCCATATAAGCTCCTAGCGCTGCTGGTATGAGTTCATATAAAACATGTTTCGCCAAGCTTAAAACATTTAGAAGTAAATTTTGACTTTTGTGTTAGTAAAATAAGAAATAAGTAAGTTACGTGTTTCAAAACTAATCCCTTATTTTACAGTTAATTTTACTTATAGGAAAGAAAAAGTAATCAAAACATGTTCAGAAACAAAAATCTACTACAGGTTTGCTTATTTGCTTCTAAGTTTAGCCTAACATGCTCATCACCGTTCACAACTTGAGAAATTAGAGAACTTGAGTTTTGAGTTTATAAAGCATATGTACCTAAGCGACAGCCGATCAAGGTATGTTTCTCGCACAATTGGATACCATTTTGGAAACTGATCAAGAATCCATGAAACAGCAAACCATATTTCACAAATAACTGATGTCAGCCACAAGCCAAATGCATCATGAACTGGATGGAGAACCCTATAGTGGAAAAAGAAGCCAAGAACCACAAGGCGGAGGATAATTATCAATCTGTATGGGCTTATCTTGCTCGAAGCAATGGGCAATTTCCTTGACAGTGGCTGTCTTCCTTCGTCCATCCTGTTGAGATATTTCAAATTAATAGAGGAATAGTAAGTGGAAATGATTGCATAAACAAGTGAGACATACAATTCATTTCAAGATAATATAAATGATAATGCAACAAAATATTCCATTATGCAGATCTTGATTTCAAGTCTTGGAATCAATAATTTTACAGTGGGAATTCCATAATACATGGGAATGAAACTTAAGTGGGATCAACGAAGAACATTATGCCTCAAATTGTAGAAATATTTATGAAAGAAAATGATTTGTAAACCCCACAACTTTTTCCACTGATTTAATTAATATTGAAGTGATATCACATTATAGTGACATGGCCAGTAGTCTTTCCTATCAGAAGGAACATGCTTTCGTTTTGTGAACAGATCCAAAAAGTTCAAAAATAGACCAAGGCAAGAAGGTGAAAACGAAAAAGTGTAACCTCATTTTATGCACACCCCACGATATAAGCTTTCGTGTCCTCAACCAACTTCATTTCATGTGATTAATACAGGAACAAGAATTATTTATAGCAAATCTGCTGGACCTTCTAGCCAAATTACTAGAGAAATTAAGCCGACAGTACGCAGATATGGTAAGCCCATGAATAATTTTGGACAGAAATCAGTCAATTTTGTTACTGCGCATCAGGTTTCCTATAGCTTCAATGTTCATCAGAATACTACAATATGTTTCTGTAATTTACTGGACGACTTTTCCACTATGAGCATGTTTGGATAACTTAGCCTCCATTTGGAAAGAATTTATAAATGATTTAATTTATAAATAGATAGAAACAAGTGGTAGATAAGTGAATAAACTTGTGGGTCCAGTGGGATGTGTAGTTGAAAATGAAGTTTGATCATTTATAAATTTTGTCAAACGAAGGCTTAATTTTTTCTTACTAACCAAAAAAAGTTCATTATTTTAAAAGATACTCTTACCTTAGTTTCAATGTAAGCAACTTATTTCCAAACTCTTAACAATGAAAAAAATGATTTATTTTGAAACTTATTGAATCACTTAAATGAAACTTTTTAACCTTAGCCTAACCTGCTCTCCATCAAGTTGTTTGAAAACCTTTGATCAACAAGCTAAGAAGCAAATAATGCCAATCGCCAATTGTACTAGTGTCCACAGTCGACTTTTATTCAAGAAACACCTTAGTAATTTTTCTCATCTTATTGGCTGTTCTCGTTGAACGGGAAGAACAATTTGCATATATGACATAACCAGGCATCTTCACTCAGATGAACAAACAAAAACAGATCAATTGCTCACAGAGAATGCATGAAGTCACTTACGTAGGCAAGTCGGCATCCAATTCATTCCTATCCAAGTCTCCACCATCACTATTTCCTTGATGCTTGACTACCTGAAGTTTTCCAATTTGCCTCTTCTTCCATTCCTCCATTCGATCCTTCCATGCAACACTTCCATAACCATATAGTGCACTGTCTTTCTCAGGAACCATAGGCCTTGATTGTACTAGGACACAAAGAGTATACTTTCCATCACCGATGCATGCAAAGTTATAAGTAATCTAGGATAAGGAAACCTATACGAAGCAAAATGACTTACAAGGTGCTGAAGTGCCAGAAGGTGACGGATAAATCCCATCGCCATAACTGGCAAATGGCGGTACGATGATAGCATGTTGATCAGAAGAAATCAGATCATCCTGAAAGTAGTCAGAAGACAAGGAATTGACATGCTAAGTTGCATAACAAGTTCATTTTTTTTTATTTTTTTAATTATTTTTTTTGTGGGGTTGGGGTGGGGGAGAGAACCTTCTTCATTACCTCCTCACCATATGTCAACAGAGGGATTTCAAGACCCTGGGAAGACGAATCATGTTTTGAGCCTCTAGATGAACCAACATGACCACCACTCACAGCGGGAATTGCCCCTGCTCTTTGTATAAGGCCCAAAGCCTCAATATCCCCATAATCAAACTCGTGTTCCAAATCATCAATACCATCCTCTTCCTCATCACCCTCGACTCTAGGACTACCTGCAGTTCACAGACACCTGTCAACTGTTTATTCACCTTGTGCAGTCAGCTTATATCGACCTTCAGAACGAAAAAATTTATATGAAAAGACTTGCCTTTGATGCGCTTGTATCGGGTTTTGCACTGAGGACAAGCTTGATTTCCCTCTCTTCTCTCATACTCATAGCAAGTCCTGCAAACTGGGAAAGCACATTCGTTGCACGCAACAAAGGGCTCCCCATCTATAGTTATCTCCACTTCGTCCCCACAAATTTGGCATATTTGTCCACTTAGTTCTTGAACAGACTTAATCTGAATAATTACAAACACCAAGAATGCATATCTATTAGCCTCTAACTATTAACCCACAATTCATAAAGAATGTCAGATGAACTTTGTTCCCCATTTTATCAAATGGAAACCCAAGAAGAGAGAAACAGCTGGACTAAATTGGCAGTAAACCTGCGCACCTCCAATTCAACAAAGCAATTTATTCCATTTTTCATTCAATATTTTGGTAAGTCCTAACTCCTAAACACCAATTGTGTGTTTGGTTAGGTGGACTACACAATACTCGATAATATCAAATCCAAAAATAAGTTAAAATATTGTCTACTATTGTTCAATCTTGTCCAATACAAGAGTATTGAAGAAAGAAGTTCAAATCTTGTCTATTGTGTTGTCCAATACAAGGTTAATATTTCACCAACACTATACTGGGTTCTTTCTGTTCTTCAGACCAGGATGCAGTAC
This sequence comes from Fraxinus greggii, assembly GCA_903798315.1. Lineage (NCBI taxonomy): Eukaryota > Viridiplantae > Streptophyta > Magnoliopsida > Lamiales > Oleaceae > Fraxinus > Fraxinus greggii. The sequence goes on from CAIGRK010093525.1 coordinate 9,115, forward strand.
AATATCATTTTCAATTCCTTCACTTCACAGTTCACATAATCAGTTTTGTAGATTCCCTTAATGATTATACATAAAACATGTGCAAAACATCAGAAAATTTGTTAAGCTGGAGTTGCAGCCAAAATGAAGTTGAAGACTTGAGGGAAAAATAAGAACAATATCACATACATAAGTCACCAAACATCAAATACAAAGCATAAAAAATAATCTTCTTTATGCAAAGCTCAAGCACAGCATTCGATCAAATATCCAAAATAAGAAAAATTAAAATTTTTTACCCCTCTCAAAGCCATCAAAGTGAATACATATACTCTTTTTTACTATAATTAAAAAAAATCCTAATTTAGTTGAATGACTTGTGAATGATTAATCCCAACAAAAATAATTAGAAAAAACAAGTGTCTTGAGGCATAAAAAACTGAAATTAGAACAAAAATAAATGAAATTATTAAAGAGACTTACCCTTCCAATTTCATCAGCATTAATGAGAATGAACTCATTTCTATTGTGTGAGCCAGCAATAAGCCTCCCTCCGGTGTCCATTACCATTCACAAAATAATCAAAACTCAAAGTTTTGAGCAAAAACCAAATATTCAAATCGCAAAACACACCTCAGATTCAACTTGGCAATGCATAGAAAAAACTGGAATGGCATAAAAAACCCTCGCTTAGTGAAAATAGAAAAAAATAACCTCAAGATTCCTACACTTAACTCAGATAAACAACTGGAAATCCAGGTTTTTGTGAAAAAAAAAATACAAAACTCTTCAAAATACACAATCACTTCAATAATCAACTTAAAAATATAAAATGACTAAAAAAAGCCAACTTTTGCGCTAGAGGTTGAGACTTGAAAAACTGAAGAGTGACCCCAAATCCCCACATTGGGAAAAGCACTTATTAAAAACAAACTCCCAATTAAAAAAAAAAAAAAAGCAAAAGCTTTAAAAGAAACGATTAAAATAGTTGAGAAAAACCCACAGGTAAATGGGTTTCTTGAAAAAGCATATAATAAACGATTAAAAAATATGGTTTTCTCTACACGCTTTGTTTGCCTTTTTTTTTTTTTTTGTTTTTGTTAAGATGGGTTACTTGT
>CAIGRK010093539.1:0-12815 GCA_903798315.1 Fraxinus greggii
ATCAATACTTTTTTTTTTTTTTAATCTAAACCAGTGAGGGCTGAGGGCATAAGTGTGTTCTACTTTAAACTTGACCAATGTAGATAAAATCTTATTATAGCTCTTTCTATATTTTGAGATACTAGTAATTGGCACATACGTTTAGGGATGACAACGGGGTGGAGTGCGGGCAACCTCCCCCGTCTTGCCAAGCAATTTCCCGCCTCGTTACCCTTTCAAGGCAAGGCGGGCCGGAGCGGGGCGCTCGCCCTGTTTATTATCCCGTTTAATATTTTTTTTTAAGTTTTTGATAATTTATTTTTTGTTGCACCCATTCATTAGATTTAGATAAATAATTTTAGTTGTCATTTCTATTAGAACTAATGAAATTTCGTGAAATTTTCCATTTAAAATATTGAATTCTAAAAAAAAAAATTAAAATAAACTAGGCGGGGCACCTGTTACCCGTCCCCGCCCCCGAATACTCGATTAAGCGGATTATCCCTATCCCGTTCGGGGCGGGGCCCCGCTGATATCGGGTTTGTCAGGTTTTTTTGCCATCCTTATAGAATTATGTATATAAAGTGAAAATATTGAACAAACTTAAATGAAATGTTATGATTACAATAACAATTTTTTGTACAAAGTATTTTTTGTCAATGTCCCACGTCGCTTCTTTTTATTTTCTACTTTTACCAAGACTTCTGTTGTTTGCATTGAAACTCCGCGAGAAAGTATGACATATAGTTGCTCATGAGAAAATATATGTTCATAAATGTATATCCCAATAGTAGGCATTGTTTGTCCTTGAGTCTTGTTTAATGGTCATTGCAAAGTATAGGCGCATTCAAAATTGTTTCCTTCTTGAATTTGAATGAATACCCTTCATCATTTGCTGGACTTAATAAGATGCGTGGAAAGAAAACTTATTTTCCAACGCGTTGTCCAACGATTATTTCAGCATGGATAATATGTTTTTTGAAATCAAGACAAATCATTCTTGTTCCATTGCAAAGATCGTTGGATGGGTCTAGATTTCTCAGGAGCATCAATGGACAAATTCTTTTTAAAATTAACTTAGGTAATGGGATATCTTTCGGCAGCAATATATTTAGAAACTCCTGTTGATAAAATTGATTTGTATCATCCATTGCTTTGTCAAAGCTGACAAATTCTTCCTTTTTTTCAAGAAATAACCTAATTGTTTGTCATTGAGGTAGTTAATATATTCATTTTTTGCTGAAAGAATTTCATGCTGTATCATATAATTAGAAGAATATGCATTTTTCGTTAAACTTGGGAACACTGCATTGATTAAGCATTATCACATGTTATAACTATCTACTTTGGTAAGTTGAAGAAGCCATCCTCCATATAAGGTTCCGTTCGTTTACCAATTTTCATCAAGTATTGTGCAAATCGAATGTCCAATAGTACTTTTAATATGTAATATTAGGTTTGAAATTTAACTGTATAAGTAATATTGTTCAAGCTAATTATATATATAGTATTATTATAATTTCTTTTTAATTGTATGTAATAATGTCTTTGTTAATTCTGTATTAATAGTAATCGTGTTTAGTGGAAATTAATTGACTTAATTTTTGAAAGTAATATTATTATTAATTATCTTATTCAGGGGAAATAAATCGAACCATTTGTTATCCCGTAGTGAATTATGGAAAAATTGCAGCAGCAATCTCTAACCTTTCTAATTTTTGCAAACTTTACCCTAACCTTCATTTTGTGCTAGCGAAAGTCTCTAACTTTTCATAAATATGCAGACATGGTCCAAATGGATGGAAAATATCCATTTGATCGTTAGTTGATCAAGAAAGTCAAAATTTGATTAATTTTAACTTAATTAAAATGAGCAAAATGATACTTTGCATTTTTCTCATATTAAATAAGTTAGAAAATTAATTTTAAAAGGCCAAAAAATAAAAATAAATATATAACTCCACTCCACCTCACCGTACTCCCCCAAATCAAAATCTGATGAGGTTTCTTCTTCTCCGGCAAGAGTTATCGAAAATTGCCATCGCCGCCACCGCCATCTTCGACCCACATGCCACCACCGTTAATATGAAACCAGAAGTAAGATTCATCTCTATCAAACCCAGAAATCAAATTCATCATTGTCGTTACTCTTATCGTTGCTGTTAGTATCATTATTTTCATTCTATTGTCTGTGAGTAATCGGGTCCACTTGTAGAGCAAGAGGTGGGAGGAGCCATTACTGCCATTAATGATTCCGTTTGTTGTCGTTTAGTTGAAATTGGAGGGCGGTACATTGACCTACTTTTTCTTCCACTTACGGACTAGCCCCATGAAGATGGTGGCACTGACGGGGCCGTACCTAGACAAAGACCACCTGAATCTAGCCTCTACTCCCTCCATTCTTCAATATAAAGCCTGATATGGCAGACTGCTACGTTGGGAGCGAATATGGGGCAACTACGCGCGATGATTCTTCCAATTTGATTTCCGGTAGTTGGGTGGGATGTGGTGTAAAGGGAAAATGAGGGCTTTCTGGTGATGTGGTGCCACGACGAAGAGGCTGATTTCTGCAGATTCGTTGATTTTGATTTTTTATTTGTGTTTCATTTGACAGTGGAGAAGACGGTAACGGAGGTGGTGGTGGCTGTGGATTTGGTGGCGACAATTTGGCTTTGGGCGAGATTTAGGGGTGGGCGTGAATGGGTGTTGGGAAAGAATATAACCGGCGGTGGTGCCGACTGGTGTTGGTGGTTGATTTTCATCTATGGGGGAAAGACCGGGGGTTTAAGAATAAACGATTTTTTCCTTTGGTTTTTTTTTTTTTTTTTTGATAATTTTAAACTTACCATTTTGCCCATTTTAATTATGACAAAATTATTCAAATTTTGACTTTTTGGTCAACTAATAGTCAAATGAATGATTTCCATCCATTTTGGACTACATCTACATATTTATGAAAGGTTAGGAACATTCGTTGACACAAAATGAAAGTTAAGGTAAAGTCTGCAAAAATTAATATAATTAGAGACTGCCGCTACAATCATTGTATACTAATAATTAGTAATAATTGTGTTTAATAGAAATTAATTGACCTAATTTTTTAAAACAATTATTATTATTATTATTATTATTATTATTATTATTATTATTATTAATTACCATATTTAGATGTAATAGATTGAATCATTTAGTATTCCGTTTTTATCTAAACTTATGTATATTCATGTGTAATCGTCAATTAAAACAACTTTTAAACAAGGGTAAATAATAAATACAACGTATTAATGTGATCTTTCAATTTTTTTTTTCTTTTTATAAACCACGAGGGTATATTGAGCATATAAATAAATATGTAAGGGTAAAAATGATATTAAAAAATTTCTCCTCAATCCCCACTTTTAATATATTGTAGCTCAACTTAAAAGATCGTGCGAGAGCTTTTTATATGTTTGTAATTTCTTGAAACAAATAATTACTAATAGGTATTAGAGTTAAGTCACTTTGTCATAATTTATTGTCTACTTATTTGACAGTTGAATTGATGGCAGCAAGTAATGTAAAAGTTGACTTTTTTTAAACAGTCCAATCACAGAATGTCCCATCTTTTTTTTTTTCCCTGTTAATCCAGCAATCAGTATTATATCTAGTTCTCAAATTAAAATGGATTTTTTATTTTTATTTTTTAGGCACTTCCCCTTGTTATTGAATTTCAATTGGATTCTTATTCATGTCTTACTATTTTTTTTCCTTGAATTGTTCGTTCATAGCACGATAAGATTATCTATTTTTAATACGCAATTTCAGTTACGCAATTTATATTGTCACTCTTGGGACACTAAAGCTATACGTGTATTTCATTAAGTCGTCTTGCTTAAATTCATTAATTTGTTAAATATCAAAAATGACGTGTCGATCAATCTATGCAGTATAATATAATCAATCGAAAGGTGAACACAAATATTGCTCACATCTTGTCATGTCACCATTTTACGTAACAAACAAACAAAATCAATCATTCAGCGGACAACGGTTCACAAATTTAATCCCAATTTGCTCACATTTTTCGTAATTTAGTTTTCAATAAATTAATTTTATACATGAATTTATAATTTTCATACTTATAAAATTTTAACAACATATTTTCTCAATATATATATATTTCAAGAAATTTAATCTGAAAAAATTTCTACCAAAAGAAAACTCAATGATCAACGAAAAAATTAGCTCTAAAATAAGTTAAGGTTTTAACTTTTAAATGAACTAGTCTTTCTATGTAAATGATATAGTTGCATATGTCATTTAGTAAGGCCTTTTATTATTATTATTTTTCTCTATTTATTTTAAATTAGAACTGCATGAAATATATGCAATGAACCTTAGTGGGAATCCTTCATCCATCAAAAAACTTTGCATTGGGAATATTTAGCAGCAAACTTTTATGCATATGGAATTGCTATGAAGTAAGTTACTTATTTCTTAATTAGAAAATAAGTTGCTTAGTTAGATGAATAATGTGTTACGACAAATGCACGTCGCAATAATAAAGCTTATCAATTTGTCAACAAAACTTTCGAGCACGATAAGGAGCATAAACAAACACCATTTTGAAGTGATTATTCATGGTTATTGAAAACTAGTTAAAGTAAATAGTTGTATTTCTCGATAATTCTAACTCGCTTCTATCAAACCAATTTCAAATAAAAATTAAGAAAAGTGATTGAGTTTTAACCAAGCAGACGGTGCAATAAAGACCTTGACTCGTCTGAAGTTTCAAGCCACAAATAGTTTTTAACTTCTCTTTCATAGGGACCTAGGAATTTATTTTAGAATATTTTTTAAATCTTTACAAAATGTGGGCTATAATCACCTACCTTTCATTTTCAAATATCCCCTCCATGGCCCTTGATATGTGGATTTTTATATATCATGAAATAGGCTCTATCAAAATGAAGAAAGAAAGATCTACCCAGATTCTAGAATGGGACCCTCTTAATTCAAGTTTAGTCAAGCTCATAATCAATGAAAAAACCTAACTCAATCAACACCAAACACTTCACATAAATGAGGATTTTGGAAATATCTAGAGAGGACCTCTATTAATTGTGTGTATTATTGAAAAATAATAAAACAAAGCAAGCAAGCAACGTAAGATAACTTGGTAATAATTTGATAGAGTGCGAGTATCCAATCACAACCTTATCAAAAGAATTTTCAGAGTTGATAATTTAGCACCCGTTTGGTAAAATTTCTTTAAAACACATTTTTTTCAAACTTATTTTTGATTATACATTCTTCCAAAGAAATAATTTTGCACGTTGATTCATATGTTTTTCATAATTTTTAATTACTTTTGCAAAATCTATTCTAAAAAAATTCTACATCAAACATGCTCTCAATACAAAGTTTTCATTTCTCCCTTCCACAAGCACTGATTAAAGTAGAAACTGAATATGTGAAAATTTAGGGCAGGGAAAAAATCTAAATGAAAACGAGTATACAAGAGAGATTGGTGGCTAATAAGGGCGTGTAACATTATAATATAGATAATTCAAGCATCATTTTCTAATCAATTATGGATCAAAAAAAATCTCAAACGTTTGGTGGGTGGGGTCTACAAGTGGTACGAACAAACAGGTTGTTTTCAGTTTGATTTTTACATATCGACATGAAAAATAAAACCAAATATAGAAAAATGCAAGAATCGTGAACTTGGCTAATCAGGTAATAACAATAGCGTGCTTCCAATTACCGTCACTAAAACAAATTTGACATAATTTTAAAGTACAAATGAAATTAAATTTCGAACCACAAATGCAAAATGATTATCAGATTTATGATTCATGATGCATATTTCTAACAGTTTCTTGAATTTCAACATGCACATGCACACTGGAGAGGGTTTCTCTATGACCACAAACTCTTCAATCTCAATCATACAACTCTTCACAGGCCCTGAATATTATATATCGATATGATGACCATATCTTTGCTTACCTTAGCGAGCGACTTTAATAGGACATAGCTCAGGATGTTTTTACAATGTTTCAAGCTTAATATACAACCAGAATTCATTAGAAAATTACCGTAACTTGATAGTGAAAATCAGATCAAAGTGCTCATAATTGTAATTTTCATATCTAAAAGCTAGGGGTTCCCACAAGTTCTCAAGAAATTATGCTCAAGTGGCAAAGCTAAAATCCAACAACAGTAAAGTTAAATTCTATTCACCTAAGAGAGGACTCAGAGGAGCATAAATCATTTTTAGTTTTTACATTAAGGATTCAATTGTCAGTACTGTTATATCGGTTTGATTAGATCAATAGGAAGCATGCGTTGAAAAGTATACTTTGAACACCTCTCTGCCAAATTTGAAAAGTACCGACAGAGTTGATGATCATCTCCATACTTTTTTCTATGACAAGTTTCTAAGCTGCTTGAGTTTGTATTGAAATTTACATTCTAAATTACTTGACTGTGTTCTACATCTTGAAAGATGAAGTGAGAGATTAGATGTACGCTCCACTTTGGATCTTGGAGGGTAGATATTCGTCTGACAAGAAGGAAAGTGTGTGCACCGATAACGCTTCAATTTCGAACTTAAATCCTCTATCCAGCAGCAACTGGAGTTCCGCCCTAGACATTGTAGAATAGTTCAGTAGTCTGTTTGCAATGTATAGTAATAAATGAAGCACAGGTCACGAAATCTAACCTCCAAAGTGGGACTTCATGTTCCAAGTAACACCTAAGTAACATGCCTTCAACTTTCTGTTTATCTAGCAAGACACCTAAAGATTTTAGAGGAAATAGAAAGCTTTAAATGCAGTGAAAAAAGAAATTTTTTGTTATGGTCACATCTCACCTTCAGCTGTCAAAGATAGGAGACACTGTTGTGGAAGATGATACTTCTCGCAATCTGATGGAAAAGCTCCAAGCCAGTGAATCTCAGGGATCCGTAGAAATTTGGCATCATAAGCCATTTGCTTTAGAAGACAAGGGATAATTATAACAAATATCATAATTAGTAAGGCATGCTACCGGGATTCTTATTGCTCCTGAACCAGTGGTGTCAATTGATAGATATAGAAAGCAGCTCGCAGTAACAAATAGTGAAGTAATGCCAAGAAAATATCGATGAAGAGATCTTACCATAGAACCAAATCGGTACGTACTCAAGATATCAATGCCATATGGATCACAATCAACCAAGCAGTAGGCAGTCAGGTGCAGTGTTTCAATAAGGAGACGCAAAAATCTGGATGGAAAATAAGGCATGGTACAAATAATAGAAGGCTAAAACGAAATACTGATCTATTTAGCTGTAACCATGCAAATAATCTTTACCTTCTTGTTGGAACATCAGGATAACCTCTTCCCTGTAAATAGTTGTGACATAAGTTCTTTTTAGGAAATATTAAACTAAAAGCTTGCTAATCATACAGTGATTACAATGCAGCGGTTTTGTAGGAAATATAAAAATAAAAGCATGCTAATCGTACAGTGATTACAATGCAGCGGTTTTGTCTACAAAACTGATCATTTGCCAGTCTCTGAAAAACTGCACGACATAAATCACAACCAATAGAATCTTCATTCAATGTGAATTCATTCAAAATGACTGAAGCCCACAATAACCTGCTAAATGAAAATGTCATACCTGATTCTTTCTCCACAACTAAGATGTACTGAGCAACACTAATAATATCTAGAGCAGGTGCTAAGGGAAATTATGTATCTCTAAGCAAACAGTGAAACAAAGCATTCATGGACTTGCTACTGCTACACCAAGTCAGGATAAACCGAATAAAAATACAACAACATTCTAACTGTAAAACTATAGCCAATCTGATTGGTTAAAGAAAATTTTAGTATGAAACTGCCAATAAAATTTTATGAATATATTATGCATATTTGTCAATTGGATACCTTCTACATATTCTACATGGACAGGAATGGGGTGTGCCTGCAAAGGAACCAGGATATCACAATTAGCTCAGCTTATGATGTTGAAGGGGCCAATAGTATCATAATCAGTTTCATTCATGCTCACTGTGTTTGGACTGTTGATGCAATCAAATTTCCTCCCGGCTTCCGAAAATCTAAGCCATCCCATTACCAGTCTGAAATAAGATAAGAAATAAACGATATGACTGGCTACATGCAAACAAAGACACAGAGAAATATACAATGACCCAATGCGAAGTAATAAAAGTAACAGCTTCTGCAGATATTAGTTGAGTGAAGAAACAAAAAGTAGTAGTTCTGTAATATATTGAAATGGATCGCACTATTATGTGGTATATGAGATGCAAACTTGACATTCGTACAGTTTCAGGTATAAATGTATGCCTTTTTCTAGTATTCTTTTGCAATTCTTCCTCCGAGGTGACTTCAGAGAAGGCTTCTATTTTCAAATAAAGATATTCACTATGTAGAATCCAAAATCCAAAATCAGATTACATTTTGGTATTCTTCTTAAGCCAGGTTCTATGTTAAGGCAACCAGGTAACTCATAGGTAGGTGCAGTTCCCTTAAAACTATTTTTCTTGAAAGTGGGAAAAAAATTGAAACGAGCACGTAACCAAAATCGCTATAAAATCTTGGTTCAGTGGCCGCTAGAAGAAGAGTATTCGCCCAAAAATTGTTTTTAGAGTTAGAGTCCTGTATTTGCAATCGAGAAGCCAAAATTCTCTATTGATACATTCTGATTTCTGTTCTCATGGATCAAGAATATCTTAAGTAGGCACCCACCCGTTTCCAACTGACACCTGCAAAAAGGAAACATGATACAGAGAAAATATTTTAATGCTAGGTTTCCAAAATGTAGTTCATAGACTCAATCTGCATAACCAGAAAACTTTTTTCAAACTCTTCAAACGCATCTATCAATCGATCCAAGAGTGGAAGTTTTAAGGTTTTGACATTGCAAAATAATGCTTCCAATAAGACGTGTAGCTAAGCATGCATCTCATCAGTCACACATATTTGTTTTATTGTATAAGCAACATAGTAATCAAAAACTACATTTAACAATTAAATTGATAAAAATTGAAAATTAATATGTTTTCCAAGCAACATCTATACTGGGAGCTCCCTTAATCAAAAGAATAAAATACATCAAACAGGACTTTTTGGGCGACCTAAAAGCTTTTTTTCTAACACTCCAAAAAGTAACAGCTAATCGAATAAGTGTCGCCTAGTTTCCACAAACATTGCATATACAATATTAGCCCATTTAGGAATTATAAAATCGGCAAGTTTGATCAATGTCATCAATGTCTTGACTGGGTTAACATGAAATTATTTCAACATTTTCTCCTTCAATGATGCACTGTACAAGTATTTTTCTCTGCAACCTCAAGCATATGCACATACACATAGCATGTGCCAACATCTAAGCAAGTTACAGTTCTACATTGGAAAAGATATAGAAGGAACAACTAATTATACCACTTTTAAGTTGTGACGACTGCAATGCAGAAGGATGCAAATGTCATTTATTGCCCGGTCGACAACAGACTGCTCTGCTTTGCCAAACAAAAAGAGAAAAGACACAAATAAGAAACTCAATAATCAGACAAAGATCATCTGACATTAACTCAATATTTATAATCCTTGTAGTTATGGAGTGAGAAACATAGGGGCTGAGCAAAATTAGTCTGAAATTCATACTAAACAAAGACCTCAATGCATCATTAAATTGTGCATCATGTCTTATATATTTTCAGAGGACATACATTAGTAGAATCCTAAAGCCTTTATGCATAAGTATGAAATGAAATTTTAAACTCGGTTCCAGTTCAACGCTTTTCAGTTTCCTTCTGGAACAAACTACCTTTAAAAATTAAAGGATTCATGTAATATATATCCCTTTTCGAAGCATGTCTGTTTTCTTGCAGAAGTTGCTGAACTACCATTAGCACTCTTAGCAATACATCTGTAAATTGAAAAGAAACATAGTAAAGTGCGTCGTCAACTAGTATCTTGAAGAATTTTGGTAGAAATACAGAGAAACACGACAATGAATTAAAATTCCAATTATTAGTCTTCATATGTCCACATCATCAACCTACCCAAACGTGTTATCATAAGCATTACTCACCCAACCTACGTGCATGACATTCTCTTTGCAGCGTAAGAATTTCCTTTCCTTTGGGCAAATCAGAGCTGCAACAGCTGTACATGCGCAAAATTGAGAGGAGAGAGAGAGAGAAAGAAGAAGAAGAAGAAGCATGGGATACTAGTTAATTTATTAGAATTAAACGATAATAAAATGATTTTCCAAAAACTGTCCTGCAGCTTTCTAGATAATTTATGCAAACCATTAATTCCATCTCTAGACACATAAATTATCTAACTAGTGTCTGATCGATCACGCACAAGACTATGAGAAATTCAACCTTGCTTTCTTTAGGCAATTTAGAAACCTAATAGTTACTTAAAAACTTTATAGTAAGTAAAACTGCGAATTCCAAATTTTAACCCAAAAAAAAAAAGCAACAACAAAAATGCTGCCATAATCTAACCAGTTTCCAGAACTTTCCGAGCAGTATGTTCTGAATTTATCGATGTATATGGTTGGCGAACAACCATTGCACAGATCTTCGAGGATCGATCGAGTGAAATCTGCAAAAAGTTATGTATTTACTTTTCGAATTGGTAGAGTAAATTTACATAAACTGAATTTAGCAACAGCCGATAAATAAATTGAAAAGCAACAGCCGATAAATAAATTGAATGTGAAATTGTACATTCACCATTGATTTTCTTCAGCAAATTGAAGCTGTGGGGACTTGAATGCTTTCCCTCCATCTCCTGAGTCACGTTTTTGTTTCAGAAATTCGTTTGTCAGTTTTTATGGTGTTTAAAATGGCGCTGAAATTTGTAATTCAGGGCAATTGCGAATTTTTCGAAAATAGGAAAAAATAAAATGGTAAAATAAAATAAAGGGAAAAACTAAAACAAAAGAAAACGAAAAAAAATTACACTCCGTATCTTTAATAATAATAATAAAAAAAAGGGAATTATGAGGAAAGAAATAAGGGGAAAAAAGGAAAAATCCTAGTCAGCACTCACCAAACTACTTGCAACCTTCGAACCCGCGGTCATCCTCGATAGAGAATTATGTATTTTGATCTCTAACTTTCAATTTGTAGCACAAGAGTTTTTGATATTTCAAGTTAGAAATACTTGCATTCCAAAAACATTTTGTGTATTTAATGGTTAAAAAACAACATATAGTGTGCATGAAATACTATTTGATTGAGAATAGTCGATAAACATGTATAATTTCAATTTGTCTCTCCCCTCGAACCTTAGCCTTTAATGTTGTAGTTTCGACCATCCTATCCCCACCATTACGAGTTATGATTTATCCCGGACCTTGCTTGGGACACCCACGATAAAATCTTAAAACTTTATCTAGGCCTTGTTTGGTAGTGATTAAAATCCAATAAAAATTGAAAATATAACCGTTATTGAGTCTCACTCCTCTAATAAANGTGTATTTAATGGTTAAAAAACAATGCATGAAATACTGTTTGATTGAGAATAGTCGATAAACATGTATAATTTCAATTTGTCTATCCTCTCGAACCTTAGCCTTTAACGTTATAGTTTCGACCATCCTATCCCCACCATTACGAGTTATGATTTATCCCGGATCTTGCTGGGGATGCCCACTATAAAATCTTAAAACTTTATCTAGACCTTGTTTGGTATTGATTAAAATCCAATAAAAATTGAAAATATAACCGTTATTGGGTCTCACTCGTCTAATAAAAGTCAACAATAACGACTAATTTTTAAATTTTAATCCGATTTGAATCTCTACCGAACGCGCAAATTGTGATTAATGATGAGTTTGAAGAAAATGAAGTTCAAACAAGGGCTTGAAGAATAAGTGAATTGTTGCATCCTATGAATTTTGTATAATTTAACCCATGTTTAGTAGCCTTTTATTTTTTGAAAAAAAAAAATTTGTCTTAAATAGTGATTTTTTGAAAAATGTGTAAAAAGTAGGGAAAAATTTTGAATTTACGTGTAGAATATTTTATTGTATGAATGCGTGGTTGAAAATGAGCATATAAAAAAAAAATTTTGACAAAGTGGGAGACAACCAAGGACTTTATAAATCCTAAATTCCTAATTAATTTTAAAATTGTTACAATCTAATGTAGTAAAATTTTTTTCTTTTTTTATCTCGAGGAACTAAACCAAGAGCTCGAAGTGGGCATGGGACAATTGATCTTGGGAATCTTCTCCAAGCTGCGATTTTGATGAAAAATAAGATATTCTTCACTACGTAGAATTGTTAAAATCGAGATGAGACCGCATGATCTATTATATTGTACTTTTGAATGCTAGATGGGAAAGCTTTTCTTTGAATTTTTAGTAGAGGTTCAAGGGTGGCGAACAGGTCTAAATACTCACGAACTTAGCTCTTACATCGTTCCATGGATGACTTTTTGAACTTATTTTATTAATGTATTTTAAGAAACACGAGCAATTTGTGGATGGCTCAACTCAGTACACGAACCAAAAAATCAAATTAGACACAAGCCGAGCACATGCGTCTTAAGCCTCGATACATTGTTGTCATCCATATAGATGTAATAGGTTTGTAAATAGATTGAATTCTGATCAGAATTCAATGAAATCAATGGGAAATGAATTTAGGGTTTTAGAGCCTATTTGGTGGAATTTATTTCGGAATAATGGGTTATAGAATAATATTTTTTGGAGAATGTGTGGTTAAAAAGTAAAGAAATTTTATTGGTTTGTGTGTAAAATATTTTATTGTGTGAATGTGTGGTGGAGAAATGATACAGTAACAAGAT
>CAIGRK010093560.1:0-10046 GCA_903798315.1 Fraxinus greggii
TTGTGTCTAATGAAGATGATTACCCTGGTTTCGGATTTGGAACGGTTGATATTGCATTCCAAGAAACCTATGTTAAGTTAGAGTTTGCTACTCTTTAGGATTTTATTTAAATGCATCACCTTGTTTCAACATTTTCGGGTCCAGGTTTAAATTTCATTATTCGTGTAGTTAATTAATTGCATCTGTAGTATCCATGTAACACCAGGTTGCATATTCTCATGGATTAAAATGGTGTTTTTCCTTTATATCATTTTCCTGTCAAGAAAGAAGCCTAATGGTAGTGGGCATGATATTCCTTTTGCCTCCTGTTTCTTCAAAACTTTATGGGATTTTTGATGCTGTTGTTTACTATATTCACTTCACTTCATTAACAGTTTCTGCTGTGTACTGTTTTTAGACTCTTTTGGTGCTTGACTGTGCATTTCACCGCCTGCAGGCTGTAAATGACAAAGATATCCACAAAATTGTCCTATCATATCTTGTGCATAACTGCTTTAAAGACACAATGGAGTCATTCGTCTCATCTGCTGGGATCGAGCAGTCTGCTGACCATCTCAAGGACATGGAGAAAAGGAAAAGTAAGGGAAACTCCCCCCTCCTGCACACCCACCCCCCGAGAAAAAGGGACAAATAACTTATGTTTAGTCATCCTTGTTCTGAGGCAATAAGAATTTATACTTGAAGCTTCTACGAGTTTATTGTTCCATAATTCATTTAAAGTTTGAAGGACAAATCTTAATTTGTCAATGCCCATAATGGTTAAATTATAATTGGGTAATGACCAATAAGAACAAACATTAATTAAGATATTACATTCTCATTGTATAATTTCATGATATTTCTTGTATGAATGTACATAAAATCTGTAATAGATGGTTGTATTTACCTATCTTACCCATACTTGTTCAGGATAAAAAGGGTACGGGAAGGAGTTTGTTTAAGAACTATGAAATAGTTTACAAGGGTAGTTTTTTTAAAACTAGTAGCATCAATACTATTGAGAAACTTCAAAAGGGAAGTTTTTTTGATGATAAATGTCTAGAGGATATATTTTGAAAGTTCAGTGAGATGTAATTGTAATTTGAATTATTGAAAAGGGGAAAGAATGCTATTTGTCCTCAAGGATAAATAATCGAACTTTATGTTTTATTAAGTGGTTTTTATTGTAGACAACATAATTGGTATTGGATTTTCTATATTTTACACAGCTTGAGAAGTGGCTGAAATTTCGAATGTCTCTTTCTAATGTTTTGAGCAGCCTGCCAAGACATAACAATAAGCTTTGTTTGTGTGGCAAACATACTGAGAATAGATTATAAGCCATGCTCTATAAAAGGCCAGATTTTTGTGTGGTTCGTAGACATGATGACTACTTGTCAATAATTGTCTGAGCTCAATAATTAAACAATAAGTCAATAATGTTTTTAAGATATTTTAAACAAAAAAATTTGATTGGAAATGAACACTGTTTTGTTAAAGTTACTGTACTTGTCAATGGGGTTGTCTTATGAATCAATATTTTGTTCTGCGTAATTTGACCATATTAGAACAGTGGAACTTTTGTTCACCATATGTTCTTTACATGCTATGTAAGACTGCTGCAATTGAGCTCTCTTATTTGTATGACTGCTAAGATTATTATACTTTCTTATGCATGGTAACAATAATGCCATTTACTTCCAGGAATTTTCCATGCTGCACTAGACGGGGATTCATTGAAGGCCATCGAATTGACTCAAGATTTCGCTCCTGACTTGTTAGAAAACAATAATGATTTACATTTTGATCTTTTGAGCCTTCATTTTGCTGAACTCATCTGCTCGAGGAAATGGTGAGTAGGTAATAGTGATATATTCGTAATTAAGGTAAACTTTTAAATTTTTTTTTTACTGTGGCAGCACTGAAGCTCTGGGATTCGCCCAAATGAAGTTGACTCCCTTTGGGAAGATGCAGAAATATGTTGAAAAAATTGAAGTATGTCCCTTCTCTGGTAAAATTATATTGAGCACTTATGTCTGGTCCCAACAAAAGTTAACTTGGGCTGTCTAACGTAAATTTAGGTTTATTTTTTCATCGAATGACGGACAAATATTTTTTCCTGCAGGATTTCATGTCTCTGCTAGCTTACGAGGAACCAGAAAAATCCCCCATGTTTCGTCTTTTAAGCTTGGAGTACAGACAGCATGTTGCAGACAATTTAAACAAGGCAATTCTTGGTATTGGTTTCTTAAACTTGTAGCAATTCATGATAATATTTTCCTCGCATTCTCCTTTTATTATGATGATGATGATGATTGCGGTCTGTCAAATTTTTCTTCATTGTTAATCATTTTCTCTTATCACGTGACTCATGGTCGCAGCACATGCTAACCTGCCGAAATATTCAGCATTGGAAAGGCTAATACAACAGGCAACAGTTGTTAGGCAATCCTTGAATCAAGAATTTGGCAAGGTTTGACAATGGCTATTTATCTGCTGTGGAATAATTGTTTCCTGGAGTCCTGAGTTTTGATTTTGTAATGAATGCTAGAAGTACGGGTAAAATGCACTTTAAGCTGTGTTCGTACAAGTTGCATTTTAGCTGCTTGTTTGTATTGGTCCCATTCCCATATGACATGTTTGGTGAAGTGGATTTAACAAAACTGGACAATATTAAGGAAAATGTTAAAGCCTTATTCATTGTATTGTTTAGTCTTGTCTATTACACGTGCCATACATACTCCTAGGGGTCGTGGTTGAGAGTGAATTCTTTTGGTTTTAATACTATTTAAGATTTAGTAGCCTACTCTAAGACCAGAAGAGGGGTGGGTTGGGGGGATAGAATTCAATTCATTTTGCAACAAAACACAAAGGGTATGCTACTGCATTCTACCACAAAAAGTTCAAAGAAAATAGAAATTCTTCTATTCTTGCTTGAGATCTCTGTCATCATTATATTCTATGTGCTGCTTTTTTATTGTTTCTTCTTTCTATACTTGCTACAGAATGAAAATCACACATATAGGTTGTTCATTCATTTGATGAAGTGTCATCACATAATTGATGTGAACTTTGAAATGATTTCTTATGGCTGTTATATTTCATAAAGGATTTAACAAGAGAAAAGTCATATTAGCATGAGCAAGCACGTGACTGTTGATGACAAATAGTTAGGAAAAGAGTTTTATTCCTCTGGCTGTTATTTTTTAACATGTTGCTAAATTACTTTTTACCGTATTGTCATATTGTAGGATGGAAATCAACTATTCTCTTTGAAGGATTTCCTTGAGAGGTAGATCGGTGAAGGATTTGAAACCGTTTCTGGTAGCATATGTCGCGATTGATGACTTGAGGTGGCATTGTCTTTTCAGAGGATACAATGCCATCTAGAGTTCTTTAATACTCTTCAAAGCTCCTGGTGCTTGCATTTCTTCTACACGTTCTTTTCCGATTGTCGGGTTTCAACTGGTCCTTGTTTGAGTTGCAAATCGTTTAAACGGGCTTCTATGTACAAGTGAAAGAAATGGTTGGTTGGTGGGGTGTTCCTCATGTCCTTCAATTTCATTGAGTGAACAGTTCATTTAACTACCTATGGGATACATTGCAACGGAAAGGTTATGAATAGAAGAATCTCAAGCTTGGAGAAGAAACAAGTTCAAATAAGAAGTCACATATCAAGATACGTTTGGAGAAAACAGATTTGAGGACAAGCTCTCATTTTTCCTTCTTTATCTTTTATGATATTAAGGCTTTTTGGCTATGGATTGGGTTGATTTAAATCCCAACGAACACAACATAACATAGTGGGATTCACGTATTTGATTCTAAATTTAGCGGAAGTAATGTTTAATTTGTTCTTGTTATTAGGGATGTGTACGCTGGTTGGGTTGGGGTACATCTACATATGCTGCAAGGTTCGTAGGCTAAATGGACCGAGTTGAGCACGAGCTGGCCCCTTCAGCAATTATACGAGATGTATCATCTTATCAGTTATTCAAGCACATTAGAGCCTCAAATACGTTTTCTTTCAACCTAATTTTTTCATCCCTACAACCTGCACAAAATGCATCCTCTAATGCTACAATGGACACCAAAAGTATTAATAGATCACATGTTATCACATATAAAATCGGATGTTATTTTTCATTTGTTGATCATCCAAGAAGATAATAATTAGGTATCTCTTCTTAGTTTAACAATAAGTATATGGTATGAAAAATAATTAAACTCAATAGGGATTTCATTTTTTTTGGTACTTGAAGAAAAATGAGAAGGTGATAAACTTCCTGCAATTGGTCTATACATCATCATCATCAGAGAATGATGATACTGTAGAAGGTGGTGGTGGATTATTATTTCTTCCGTGTATGGCTACATATTAATATATAAATTACAAAAAGTACTCTCTGTATCACAATATGTAATGTGGGTATCAAATATTAAATTCGAAGAAATTTTTTCGATATTACATTTACCACGTCGTAAGTTAATATCATAGTCCATAACGACAGCTAGAGGGAATAAAATAAGCAAATCTTCGTAGTATATTGGAATTTCATCTTCATGGTAGCATAATGTCATAAAAATGAATATATTTACTAAATTTTTGCAATATTAAAAAATGATTTAGAAAAATAGGAGCAGTGAGATAGTAGGTGTTTGCCTACACATTGACCGTATCAAAGAAATCTTAAAAATGTCGTAACCTCGAAAGTAATTAACTTATCATTAGAATTTATTTTCTTTCTTTCCATTCTCGACTCCTGTACCTGTTGATGCTACTCTTCAACTGCATACAAACATTTTTGGGTATCCCCATTCCAATTCCTATCATCTACAATGAATTATGTAAAAAATTTAGAAATAAAAGTTACAACTAATAGAAATAATTGGTACAAGAAAAGTTGAAATTGAAGAAATATTCGGAAACAAAGGAATCACTGTATAGTAATTACAAACTTATACTGTTAAAAAGATTAGAGTAGAAAGTTCTGAAATGTAATGAAATTGGTTTCTCACACTTACCTATTTATAGAACCCGAATTAGAGGGAAAAAAAATTCAAAATTTAAGATTTGAATTGGGTGCCTGATTCAGTTGCCATCAAATGCATGCATGGATGCCGTAAGATCGTCTAGCCATGACTCACGAGTCGACTTGCGACTCATACGAGGTTTTCGCTATTCGACTCTAGCAACAAGCATGAGTCAAACTATCTCGACTCATTTGTCTCAATTCTCCCCATTTAACACCCATAGCTCTAAGGCAACCTAATTTTATGCATCGTGGAAGATGTATCATTTCAATTTATTATCTTATTTTGCTATGAGTTGGATCAAAGTAAGATACTTTTGGATTTGTTCTTGCACTTGGAATTGTTTATGAGACTTAAATAATTAATAAATACTATAACCACGAATCTCCCTACTTTCATCCCTTTTAATATCTATTCATAATTTAGACACACATTTGGATATAAAAACCAATGTTCCTAATTTTTTCAAATAATCTATTTCGAGTAAAATTAAAAATATCCTTACATGTGATGTTCTTATATTTCTATGGAAGATGTGAACATACAAAAAGCATTAAATCACAAGAACGTCAAAGAAATTATGCAAAGTATAGCGATATATTTTTGTACTTTACTCGACTTTACAATGATTGTTACTATGTGCCAAATTCATATTCCTTTTTGTTATGATTTAAACAAGTATAATAATGTGGCAATATGAAAATTAGATCAAACAAGAACGCAACATTTACATAGTAAAAATATACCACGGGCAGAAAAGAATTTTATTAATATCAATAATGGAGGATTACAAATTATTGTGTAAAATGTAAGAATTGTTTTAATATATGTTGTATACCACACACATATATAATACTAAGATCTCTAACATACTTGAAATATAATACAATAAAGAGTTTAATATAAAGTGAAATCTCAATATAATGGGTAAAATTAATAATGAAATATTTGGGAAGAAATATGAATAAAAAACTCTTAAAAACACGGAATCATTCAAGACCTTTTCAAGTCTACTATAAACTCTCA
Organism: Fraxinus greggii; assembly: GCA_903798315.1. Classification (NCBI taxonomy): domain Eukaryota; kingdom Viridiplantae; phylum Streptophyta; class Magnoliopsida; order Lamiales; family Oleaceae; genus Fraxinus; species Fraxinus greggii. The sequence continues at coordinate 6,040 of CAIGRK010093560.1, forward strand.
AATTGAATTCCAACTTGAATTTCCAAACAGACTTCACCTGGAATTTTCGATTGGACTTCAAATAGAATTCCCAAGTAATCTTCCAAATAAAATTCGGGTCACACCTTAATTCTAACAAACTTCCATTCACATAAATTCCACTACAATAAACAAAACTTCAAAAATTTCTCCATTTGGTGACAAATTCCACTACAAGAAATAAAACTTAACTTTTCAACAAAATATTCTCCACCAAAGCAAATCCTCCAACAGGAAAAATTCTCCATCTCTTCAACAAAACCCAATTAGGGTAAACTCAATAACTGAATCCAAGCACTGCTCAGTAGGATTAACTTGGGTACCAAATTTACTCGAATTATCCCAACGAGCAACAAAATCACAAATAATTTAATATTTACCAAATAGGATAGGGCAGAAACATACCCTGTAACAGAATCAACACAAAATGGTTCTAGAGAAGGTTCTTTGCTAGACATAACATCTTCGCTTGCACTTAGAGCATAAGCAATAAAATCAGCTTCATCGTACCTTTGTGGAGGTCTAATATCTCTTTTGAGTTTGTCTCTAGCAATTGAATACAAAGGCTGAAATGTATTTTTTAATATGGACCATAAACTAAACTCCAATGATATTGAACCAAACTCAAAATTACCCCGAGTCCTTAACTTCAGTTGATTAATATTCAAAGATTCTGTGGAACTATGCAAGACATATACCTTCAATACATCACAGGCACCTTTAGTAACATTAAGGACCCCACATGCACAAGTGTACATGTACCTTTTTGAATCAATAGTATTTAAGGAAATAAGATTTCTCTTCAAATCGAGAACATGTCTTAAAGCATCAAGTGTTCTAATAATCTCATCAAACATCTTAATTCCGACCTTCTAATACCAATTATCCTACAAGGTGAATTATTTTCCATTACCACAACACATGTGGAAATTGTTTCATATGTTGAGAACAAATCCCAATTATGACACAGATGAAAAGTGCAAGCTGTATCAAGAATTCAACCTCGTCGATTTGGAGTCACAGCCAGAAGTGACCAAAAGTTCTCCATCAGTATACCTATCTTCTGTAATACTGACTTCATATGAAGATTCTGATTGTTTTTCCTTCTGATTTGCAACAGTTATATTTTCCTTCTTCTACAACTTATAACAATTTTTTTCTAATGTGTTCTCGTCTCTTGCAATAATTATAGATTTTATTACTGTAATTAGACCTTAATCTACCCCTCACATAATCACCATTAACAACAAGGCCATCTCCATAAACCTTAGATCCAACAAGATGCTTCTTCTTTTCCTTTGAAAATATAGTATCATAAACTTTTTCAATGGTGAGAGTATCACGAATGTATAAGATTGTGTCCCTAAACAGCATGTATTAAGCAAGCAATGAACACAATAATATTAACCATAAATCTTTTTCATCATATTTGACCTCAAATGTCTTCAAATCAGCGACAATTTTCTTAAAAGTATCTAGGTGATATTCTAGTGACATGTATCTTCTATCATACGATGAGAATAAAGACACTGCTTTAATTGCAATTTGTTGGTTCGACTTTTTGTCTTGCATAATTGCTTCAATTTTAACCATAAGGTAGTTGTAGTTTTCTTCTTCAAAACATCCTGAAGAATATTATTCGAAAGATGAAGATGTATTTGTAATAGGGCATTTTGATCCTTACGTTGTCTCTCATTCATGGACCAAGTTGACGGCATCTTCTCAAATCTCAACAACGCATCATCCAAATCTATTTGAGCGAGCACTGCCCACATCTTTACCTGCTAAAGCAAAAATCTGATAGTGCTTTGGAGCAGCGAAATATCATACTTCATAATTGCTATCACGAAAAAGCAAATCTCGAATTGAGTTGATTGAACCTTACTCTGATACCGCTTGTTAACAATCTAATACATTGGGTATTCGTGCTGATAACACTTGTTGAGAAGTAAAGTAATACCAATTTGCTCTGATACCATTTGTTACAATACCAATTTGCTCTGATACCATTTTTATGAAGTGATATTACAATTTTCTCTAATACCACTTCTAATGATTAAAGCGAGTATAATAATGTGGCGATACGAAAATTTGATCAAACAAGAATACAAGATTTACATGGTAAAAAATATATTTGATAAGTATATTTTATATGCTTATTTGAAAATTATAGACATTTAATAGTTCGTTTGAACAATTATAGCCTAATTTATTATATAATTCGTTTATTAGGTGAAACTCGATGAAAATAAGTGGAATTGAAAAAAAGATGCGAAAAGGGGCAAGATCCAAAGTTTGGGTATTAAAGTGTAAATGCTTAAAAGTTGTGTCGGATATCACGATGAAGATTCAAGAACATTAGGGGTCAATTAGATGTAATCAGAAGTCAAAAAGGAGTGAAATATGATCCAAATTTTTACAAATCAATTTTCAAAAGCACAAGCACGTTCCAAATTTTTAGTCAGAGATTGAAACCCATTTTTGATATAATAAACATCCTAATTGGAATAAAGCTATCTCTAGCAAAGTTTTTGCCCTTTGGGTTATCTTTCCAACTCACCTTGAATCGTTTTAATCAGGGTATTGAAAGAGAAAGTTATGACAAAAATACTAAAAAATGTGCAGAGTTGGAGTACCAGGTGGCGCAAAGCGCCCACCCTTGGATTCACCGTACCACAGCAGCGCTACATGTTGCCTAGGCACCACCCACCACCAAATAGGATTTTCAAGTGCAATTTGTATTTTCAAAATCTCAATTCAACTAAAACTCTTCCAAGAATTGAAGAAGATATAAATACAACTCTAGAAAACACAATTTGGTGAGAAAAAACACATATTTATCATGATCAAAGAGCAAAAAGGTAGAGTTTGAAGACTTTTGATATTGAAGAAAATTCTTGGTGCAAGATCCAATTCTTTTCATGATCAAGATTTCAAAACATAATTATGAAATTTGTACTTATTGTTTTTCTTTCATTATTATTTGTAGCTAAATTCATATTTAGGGCGAACAATGTAATTTGTGTGTAATCCTTTATTTCTTTTATTCAAGAATTTAATTTTTTAAATGAATATGTTTTGATTTTATTCGTGAATTTATGTTTGAATTTTTCGGCCAATTATTCAGTGATTTTTTGAATCTATTAGGAATCGAGATGTGAATTTTAGATTTAGACCACATAGTAAAATTCGATAATTTAGTATAAAAGATAGAGATACTTATGTTAGTTAATGATGTTGTTACATAGATTCTTAGAACATATTCATGTTTAAATAAAATTGATTCACATAGAGATATAAAATTGAATTAGTTAAATAGATTCAATGAGAATTCGAGAGTGGTAAATTGAATACTTTAGAAGAATTCAATCGAATACTACAATAGTAATGAATCTTAATTGACAAATTAAAGGGGATCCATAGGTGAAATTGTAAGTCCTAGCATCCATGTTCATACTTTTAAAACCAAAATTCGATAAATTGTGTACAATAAATAATTTAGTTTAGTTGGGATAATTTAGACACCAATCACAAATCTTATTATTTGTTTTCAATCAAATTAAAGGTATGAATAATTTAACCAATTGTTAGATAACAGTCATCGTGCGAACGATTTTCCGACTNAGAATTCGAGAGTGGTAAATTGAATACTTTAGAAGAATTCAATCGAATACTACAATAGTAATGAATCTTAATTGACAAATTAAAGGGGATCCATAGGTGAAATTGTAAGTCCTAGCATCCATGTTCATACTTTTAAAACCAAAATTCGATAAATTGTGTACAATAAATAATTTAGTTTAGTTGGGATAATTTAGACACCAATCACAAATCTTATTATTTGTTTTCAATCAAATTAAAGGTATGAATAATTTAACCAATTGTTAGATAACAGTCATCGTGCGAACGATTTTCCGACTCATTGGTCTGTTCGTTGAAAATATGCCGCAAGCGCACGGGTCGCAATCAAGTAGTAAAATGGACTTTTT